>SJXQ01008680.1:225196-313646 GCA_006408695.1 Aepyceros melampus | reverse complement strand
AGACCGGTCCCTACCCACCCACCCTCTCACAGACAGAAATTCTGGAGCTGAGCTGGAGGGCAGCCTGGGGCCCCTGCTACTCAGGTCTTGACCTCTAAGGCACATAGCCTGTCCACTAAGAAATATGGCTTAGTGGACTCTGAATACTCAGACTGACTATTCATCCTGATCCTATGTAGGGCATGAGGAGGGGCAGAGGAGGACAAGAAGCACCCGGGGAAGCTCTTTCTTCCTCTAGAAAGAAGCAGAAGCTTGAGAAAAGGGGCAAGGATTCTCTCCTCCCCTGGCACTCCATCTAACCAATCGAGGAAATGGAGGAGAAGGCATAGCTAGTGAGTTCTGACTCTCAGCCTTGTGCCCTTTCTACTCTACTCTGCTGTTCTGAACGTGGAAGTAATGTTGGAGAAAAGTGTGTAAGACATATGAAGGACTTCTGCTGCCTCAAGCCAGCCAGAGCAACTGGAGATATTCTGCCTTTGATTAGGAGAGAGTTGCTCAGTTATCTGTGGGTAACTTAACTGGCTTGCAGGTAAACCATGGAAAAACACATCATAATACAGAAAATAATGGGGCAGGGGGCAGGCATGGGAAAAAAAGTCAAACTGATTACCGATCAGTAACAACCTCCTTCTTTCAGAAGATACCAACTGTGTGGAACGCATGCTTAGGTGGAGGTCCACATTGTGCCCTTGGCAACATGGAAAGCTCCCCTGCATCAGCAGTCCCTTCCGGCAGAGAATGGGTGAAGGCAGAGAAGTGAGGACTCCACGAGTGACTCTCTGTGACATGTGTGGATTGAGATCTGACACCTTGAGCCCAGCGGGGTCACCTGGCAGAGGTGGGGGTTGGCATGGGTGGGGGAGGGGCTGCTTACTAAACCAAGCCCCCGAAGCTGCTGGGCTTTGTCACCTTGGCCCGGGCAGGCTGCCAGACTGTTTAGAAAGCAAAGAGCTCAGCCTGCTCAGTGACAGACCGTGTTAGTGTAAGCTTTGTTCTCAATTCACACACAAAAAAGATAGCTCAGATAGAAGCAGACAATGTAACAGACTGCAGAATGAATGGTAAATGTGTTTGTACATATTGGATGTGACTGTAACAAAATCAGCTGACATCAAACATGTCTTTGGCATGTTTTGGGTTTTAGTGTTAACAGTGACTTGGGGTTCTTTCTGGTCTCTTTCCTCCTCCATTATCCCAGGACATTCATTCAAATAGATGTATGTGCCAGGCACTGGGCTAGAGATGGCACCATGAGCAAACAGATATGGTACCTGGCCTTGGGGTGTTTACAGGCAAAGCCTGATGATAGATGCACCTGGCAGAGTGACTATGTGTGACCACCTCTCTGTTGTTCAGTCACTGAGTAGTCTCTGACTCTTTGTGATGCCCTGGACTCTAGCCCTCCAGGCTCCTCTGTCCATGGGATTTCCCAGGCAAGATTACTGGAGTGGGTTGCCATTGCCTTCTCCAGTGACTGCCTCTCTACTCAGATTGACTACTCATCCTCATCCTATGTAGGGCATGAGGAGGGGGTGGAGGAGGACAAGAAGCCCCTGGGAAAGCTCTTTCTTCCTAGTTTCCAGAAACCGGGTGCAAACCACAACTCCAGGTTGGCTTTCTGTGCCTGGAAGATCTATAGCATGATAAAAATTAAAATGAGGATTAGATTAAGTCATGTAGAAACTAATTCAGTCAAATTAGAGTTAAGGTGCAAAATGAAAGGAAAAGGGAGACTTCACTTAGGAAGTGGAGTGGATGAACGTGAATTGGCAGTTTGGAAAACAGCATGGATCTTATTTTCGCCAAGAAGCTTCTTAATGGAGGAGGTACCCCTGGCTGTAAAGTGGCCCTGAGAATATTGCCTCCATTGACTTCAGACTCCAGAAGCGAAAGGAGGCAGAACTCCAAGTGTCTGTGGTAGCAATGGGCAAAGAAAGGCAGGAAGGCCTTTGAGGTGCTCAGGTATCTCCTAAACCCCCTTCTTGGGTGGAAGAGGGAACTTGTGACACATGCGAGTCCCAAGGGCCAGAGCTGACTGCAGGTATCACTTGCTTGGGAGTGGAATTCACCGAGTTTCCAGAGATTGGGTGCAAACCACAACTCCAGGTTGGCTTTCTATGCCTGGAAGATCTATAGCATGATAAAAATTAAAATGAGGATTAGATTAAGTCACATAGAAACTAATTCAGTCAAATTAGAGTTAAGGTCAGCCATCAGGAAATTGCCAGCATCGAATCCAAGTCTGAAGATCCTTCATCTTTGCCCTGGAGAAGGAGGAACAAGCCGAGAGGCCAGTAAGGTAGATGGGATGTTGGCCCCCAAAGAAGCCCCAAGCATAAACTGGGTTTACCCAGAAAGAGGAGAGAACAATGAAGCCAGGCTGTCCCAGCAAACATTGAGGTCCAAGATGGGTCTTGTCTCTGGGGAGGGAGCTGGACAGGGTGGAGAGAGAGAAGTGGCCTGGCAGAAGGGTTGATGCAAAGCTTCAGAAAGATCCAACCAGAACCACACAGGATGAAGGAGCAATGGACAGTCCACTCCTGAGAAATAGGGGCTGACAAGAGCAGGGTCAGCCCCAGCCAGCCAGCTGAGGAGCAGGCAGGACTCCTTGCTGGATGCCAGAGACACAGCATCTGAAACCCAGACGGAAGGGGATGTGCATGCCTCTCTGTGGGAGTGGGTTGGAGAAGCTCTCATCTGGTCCTGCTGCCAAAATTAGGAAGGCGGGCTCTCCTCCAGATGTCTCTACTCTTGGGCATATGGCAAAGGAAAACCTTCTCCTATCAAGGCGAGAACAATCATTCATAGAGTGCCAGCGCTGTGCTGGGCACTGAGGACAGGGCAGGGAATCAAACCGTTACTATCCACATCCTCCTGAAACTTGCAGTCTAAAAAGGGAGATAGTGAACAAGCAACAGCACATGGATAAGTAAATTAAGTGCTATGAAAGAAACAAACAGGATTCAGAATGAAGATGAATAGAGTGAGTAAACCTTTAGGGTGATCAGAGAGGGCTCTTGGAGGAGGGTGATGTTTAAGCTGAGGCGTGCAGAATAATGAAAACTCAGTCTTGCCTCTCTTTAGGGGACACTGGGTCTGAGATGGAGCTTACTTCAGCTGTATGAGCGGGGTAGTGGCATTTCTATTTTTATTCATGCTTGCTCCTTATTGAATTCCCCGTTTATCTTGATTTTATCATCATCTGAGGTTTACTGTAATAATTTGACAAATTAGTTTGTAGCGAGAAAACATGCTATGGAAACTTGTGACAGGTATTTTGAGTCCTAAAGACTGAGTACAGGTGAGACCTTGAAACTGGCTCCACCAGCCACTCGTGACAGTGACTGGAAAGGCAGCCCCTGTGTCTCAAAGGACAGTCCCTGCGAGTGCTCTGTACAAATTCAAGCTGGGCCAGAGATACAGGGGCAGCAGGCAGCCCGGTGTCCACAGCTCTCCCATCCACAGCAGCAATGGTTCCCCTACTGTGTGGGTGGCTGAGCTCATGTTTGGAGGGGGGGGGTGGGTCTCCAAATCAGGTTTTGAGAATAATGCTCCTAGGGGTCCCAACCACAAGAACTTAAGAAGCCCTGAAATAAAGGAGCCTCTTTAGTTTTGTTTAACCCAGAGTTCTCTAAGCTCACTTGACTATGGATACCTTTTTATGCCTAATGTTTCCAGGAATTCATGCCCCATATCAGATGTTTGGGGAACAACTGTTCTAGGACAAATAGAAGATTTGAAATTTACTAATGCACTGTAATCTCATACCTGTGTTACCCCAGGGTCTGGTTGGGTTCAAAATATTTCTAAATTCATTCATCTATCCATTTAACCACATTCCTGCCTCATCTCTGCAGGAACCCATCCTGGGTCCCAGGAGTACAGAAATGAATCAGGCAGTCCCTATCTTCAAAGGCTCACAGTCCAGTGGGGTTTAGCAGGGTAGTTAGGATGAAGGCTCAGATGTTATAATGCCTGATTCTGAAGCCCAGTTCTGTCCCTTACAAGCTGTGTGACCTGGGGCAAGTTCCTTCACCTCTCTGATTTAGTCTTCTCATCTGTAAGTTGGCACTAATAACAATGATATCTGGCCCACAGGGAAGGTTTTAGGATTCAGTGAAACAACAGAGGTAAAGCATTGATTGTGTGCCTGGCACATAGTAAGTATCAAATAAACATGAGCTATTCTCCAAGCACCTAAGAATTGATGCTTTTGAACTGTGGTGTTGGAGAAGACTCTTGAGAGTCCCTTGGACTGCAGGGAGATCAAACCAGTCATTCTAAAGGAGATCGGTCCTGGGTGTTCTTTGGAAGGAATGATGCTAAAGCTGAAACTCCAGTATTTTGGCCACCTCATGCGAAGAGTTGACTCATTGGAAAAGACTTTGATTCTGGGAGGGATTGAGGGCAGGAGGAGAAGGGGACAACAAAGGATGAGATGGCTGGATGGCATCACCGACTCAATGGATGTGAATTTGAGTGAACTCGAGTTGGTGTTGGACAGGGAGGCCTGGCATGCTGCAATTCATGGAGTCACAAAGAGTCAGATACAACTGAGTAACTGAACTGAACTGAACTGATTCTCCTTATGTTTGTTGTCCTTTCTGCAGAGTTTAACATAGGTGCCATTTTCTCCAGGAATTGTTCTCTAGAAGCTGCTTCCCCAGGCTAATTAAGGTGCCCCTATTCTCTCCTTCTTTAAGAATATCATAACTTTACCTCCATCAAGAGCATTTTCCTGCTGCATAACTGGGGGACAGCGAGGGGCCAAAGCAGAGAGTATAAGAGCATGAATGAAGAGGTAGGGATGGGGGCTTTATTTTTTTAATTTTTATTTTTTGGTCAGGCTGAAGTCTCGGCTAGATTCGCTGGGAGATGGGAAGCCAGGGAGGGTTGCCAGTAAGGGTGTAGACAGCCAGCCCTCCACCCCAAGCCTGGCTCACCCTGTCATCAAAATGACGTCTCACAAGGCAGTCCTTACCCACTCGTGAGTAGGGTCCTGTTCTAAGCCCTGTGTTGGCAGCCAGTGGTTTTGCATAGCGAGGAGGGTAACATCATCGCTTTCACTGCCCCACGGCACTGCCACTTTTGTTCAGACATGTCCAGTTTAGCAGGTAACACCCTTCTTTGTTCACCTGGGCATCCACAGTGAAAGGTTTGAGTGATGGTATGGAAACCACTGTGGTTCCTCAGGCCTGTATCCCTGGGGTGGAAGAAGCGGGGACTAAACCCTGGCTATAGGAGTCCTTGTCTTGTTACAGCTGCAGTGCACACTCAGAGGGGCTTTGCAGAGAACAGCGGTAAATTCGCTTCAGTATTTGCCTCCCCCAGCCCCTCCCTGCGCTCTGTGTGGGTGGCTGCCTCTCCATCAAGACATAGCTCTGAAGGAGCCTCCAGATGACTCCGAGACCCTCCCAGCTCCCCAGGGGCAGCTCCCAACCAGCAGGCCTGGCTCTGAGGCTCCCTAACCTCCCTCCCAGCCCATTCTCTTTGAACAGAAGCAGCAGCCTCATGCCAGCAGCTCCAGGGGGGTCCAGGAGAGGCCGGGTGTCTCCACCTCTGCTCTCTTTCCCTCTCACACACAATTCTGCAGGCGGAATTCTAGACAATCTCTTTTTCTTCTTAAATCTGTGAAATCAGGAACCAGAGGGCAAACTAGGGCTCTGGGTCTCCAATTATCTCTCTCCCCCTGCCTCTCGGGGAGCCTCACACTCTCCTGCTCGGCTCCAAGCAGTCAACAGCCTCTCGGAACCTGTTGAAATCTATTACCGACCTTTGGTCTCATCACCACAAAGGAGCTTTCTGCAGCGCGGAGATGGATTAAACAGAAATGAATTGGCCGACGAAGGCTTTACGACCCTCTTAGGTTCTTGCCTTCCTTTTCCCCCCCTTCTCTCTCCGTATCACACTTTTATTTTTTTATAGAAAGCCAGCTAGGCAGAGCTGAGATAAGGCAACGTGGCCTGCATGGACTGAGGTCACAGATACCTGAATGAAATTCACTTTGTTCGTTTTGCAAACTAGGACACTGGCAGTTCCACGGCACGGGGCCTGTTAGTGCTAAATTCATCGTGTCTGGCAAAAAAGAAAATAAAACAAAATGAAAAGCCCATAAAGTTGAACCGTTAAATATTTAGGGCTCGTGATGAACAGCATGTCATAATATTTGTTGAATTACATTTGCTATTCAATGCATCTTTTCCACTTATGGCCCCAGTTTGGAGCGGTAGATGGAGGGAAACTAGAAGAATTGGGTTGCGTCAGAAATGAAACGTGGGCTTTAATTTAACCTCAAAAGACAAATCTCTCTGTCTGCACATCTGAGCTGCACGGCTGTTAGCGCTCTTGAACGGGGGTCTTCACCTCCCCTGGAGCCTGTCTCTTGGTGTTCACACACAGCTCCGCGTGTAATTAAGCAGATGCTCTTAAACATTCGACTTAAATTATCAAATGTCAGGACATGACGCTTTATTTGTGTATGTTTTCCTTGCTTAGCAAATCAAGCAGTACCTGGGGAAGGGGGATGTGTTTGCTCAGCTCTAGGAAGGAACCTATTCCTGTTGCTCTGTGTCTGAAATTCTATCCTTAGAGGTTTACTTCTTGGCTTATTAACTCTTTTTAGGCACATTCCCTAGGAGAACCCAGGCAGACTCAGTTTCTTACCTGTTCAGAGATGGGTTAATAAGATCTTTTCTTGACAGCAAAAAAATGAGAGTGTATGTGAGAACTTGGGGGAATCTAAGAGGTGATGGGAGGCTGGCTCTGGTCCAGAGACAATGAAAGTGAAAATGTTAGCTGCTCAGTCATGTTCAGCTCTTTCTGACCCTACGGACTAGCCCGCTAGGCTCCTCTGTCCCTGGAATTCTCCAGGCCAGACAAAATAGTAGATTCCTTTACAACAGGCCTGGGAGATCTTGCTGAAGAAATTGGGGTGGTGACAGGAGAAAGAAGGAAGGGAAAGAGAGGGAGGAAGGGAGGAGCCCTTCCTCCTCAAGCGTGTAACTTGTATGTCAATTACCAAATTCCCCGGAAGCACACACCACCTTTCCCTGACAGCACCATCCCTGCTCTGTGGTACTCACCATTTAGCTGGGAAGTTTGACTGTTCCGGACTTGCCTTTTTGTCAGGAGCCCAAAGGGTCAAGGCTAAGGACAGAGTCAGATCTTCCTCGAATAGAAACACAGCCTCAGAAATGCTTGGCACTGACCCTAGGAACCACTCTGATCTCAGGAGTCAATCAGAAATGGTCTTAAGTGTCTCTTTCCAATCACTACCCAAATCATCATGCATGACCTTGGGAGTCAGTGAGGAATGACCTTGAAAATTACTGAGAAGTTGGTCGGAGCGTCAATTTTTAGTGACCTTGGGAACCAGGAAGTAGTGACCTTGAAAATCAGTGAGTAGAGATCTGGTGACAGTGAGTGATGACGCCCAGTGGAGGGTGCTCAGAGAGGCCTCGAGGCAGTGGGTCAGGCCAGGTGCCCAAGTGGGCAAGGCCAGTGGGGGCTGAGATATGGCTGATGCTTAGGCTTCCCTAGTTGGACTCCTACCACACTAGCACTGAAAGCCTCTCTGTCCTCTGGGTTGCCTAGACCCAAGTAGTATGTTTGCTGAGCTGCCCAGGGCTCTGGAGAAGTCCAGGCACCAGAGCTGAGCCCTCGCCCTCTGTTGCCAGGCTGTTGTGTCAGGCTTGACTCATGGTTAAGGCCATATTGGCTGCACTATGAGCAGAGCCCCAGCCTTTGGGAGGGCTACTCAGCAGGGCCTGGCTGTAGCTGAGCTCCCAATTTCAGCAGACTTGTTTGTTTCCATACAGCATCTGGGGCTTACTGCCACCATCTGGACTTGCTCCCTGTCAAAGCCCACTTGCTGGCTGCCAGTGCTGTTATCAACAGCAGCCAGGTAGCCTGTTCTGAACCTGGGGAGGTTGCAGGGAAAGGACTTGGAGCACATGGACTGGCTCCTTGAGGGCAATGTGTCCAGGCGCCTGGGGGCACTGAGGCAGAGGGTACATGGGTGGGGAGGGAAGTACTTGTGCTGTGTGTGTGTGTGCACGCAAATGTGTTTCTGTGAACACACGTGTGTGAGTTCAAGTTTGTCTCTTTGTGTTTGTTCATGTCTGTGTGTATCTGAGTGTACACATGTATGTGTGTGTGTGGGCAGGTGTGTGGTGGTGTAGTGAATGGTAAGAACTCTAGCTGTGGAGTCAGCCTGCTGGAGAGTCAATTTTATCTGAAAAATGGGACCATGATAACACCGCTCATCTAGAGTTGTCAGGAGAGTTGGACTATATAACACCAATTAATCATTTTGTAACAACACACATGATAAGTGCTCAGTGTATACAACATATGGGTTTGTGTGGCATGTCTGTGTGTGCGCGTCTGTTTGTGTATTGATGGTACTTGTGTCTCTGGGTCCCTGTGCGTCTGGGGAGTAAGTCTGTGTGTATGTTTGTATCTGAGTGTCAGCATGCTGTGCCCCATGTGAGCAGGTGTGCGTGCGTATGCTGGAGGGCCCGGCGCCTGCTAAATATTTGTTTTGCTGGGCCCTAGGGAGCGCAGTTGGCAGAGCTGCCAGCACTGTGTGCAGTGTTTCTGACAGCTCGAGCGCGGCCTCCAGAAGTGTGAACTTTCTCAGGGTAAACAGCTAATGATACTGTGATGCTAGTGCTGACCCCCTCTAGGGCCTCCTTGCAGGCTGGGAGTGATTAGGAGGCTCCTGGCTGGCGCCTCCCTCCCACTCCTTCAGCGTGGCACCTACAGCCAGAAGTGTGTGAGAGAGTGGTGGGGCTCAGTAGCAAACCCACACCCCTGCCGCTCCCCACCCTACCTATGGCTGGCTGCCTAGTCATGGAAGAGGATAGCATCTTCTAGCCAATGTCTCCCTGCCCTCAGCCAGTCAGCACCTTGGAGAGCTCCTGAGCCACGTTGGGGGCGAGTGGGAAGGATACAGCTCCAACCCCTGCCATTAGTCCAGGTGCCATCAAGACTAGGTTGTGGGACTGCAGCCACTTCAGGTCTCTGGATCAAGGGAAGCCCTGGTGAGGATGTGATTACTTGTTAATTTATTCAAAACCTCACTCTTGTCTAAATTGGGTCACAGCCTCTGGGAGCTCCTGAAACCCTGGCAAGAAAGCTTTCGTTGATGAGAAAAGTGGCCCTTGATCCTCTGCCCTATAGCAGCACCCTCGCTGCCCCTCGCTCTGCTGCTATCTCCTGCCTGCGCCTGGCCAGGACAGGGCTTCCTCTTCTACGCAACTGTGTGTGCACTCACATTGGAGCTCTGAGTACGTGTGTATGTGTGTGCAGGCTCGCTTGTGTGCATGGGTCCCTGGATGCAGACGTGTGCCGGTAGGAGTCAGCCAGTGCATAACAGCAGAGACACGTGAGGACTTTTTTGTGCTTGTGTGTCACAACAGGGGTTTTCTATAGGTCGTGAAAGGGCAAGGGGTGTCTGGGGCTCAGCTCTTACTAGGTTATCTGCTAAAAGCAAGGACAAGGTAAACACCAGCATTTATCCTAGAAGCCGGTGATGTGGGAGAAGCAAAAACTGGGAGGAGAGTGTTGAGGATTGTTTCATTCTCTTCCCCAATTTACAGAAATGAAAACAGAGGCCCTGCCAGGCAATTGACGTGCGTAAAGTCTGCAGGAGCAGAGCCAGAGCCATATCGAGGATCCTACTTCCTGCACGGTGTCTTGTGTGTGTGTGTGCACGCAAATGTGTTTCTGTGAACACACGTGTGTGAGTTCAAGTTTGTCTCTTTGTGTTTGTTCATGTCTGTGTGTATCTGAGTGTACACATGTATGTGTGTGTGTGGGCAGGTGTGTGGTGGTGTAGTGAATGGTAAGAACTCTAGCTGTGGAGTCAGCCTGCTGGAGAGTCAATTTTATCTGAAAAATGGGACCATGATAACACCGCTCATCTAGAGTTGTCAGGAGAGTTGGACTATATAACACCAATTAATCGTTTTGTAACAACACACATGATAAGTGCTCAGTGTATACAACATATGGGTTTGTGTGTGCATGTCTGTGTGTGCGCGTCTGTTTGTGTATTGATGGTACTTGTGTCTCTGGGTCCCTGTGCGTCTGGGGAGTAAGTCTGTGTGTATGTTTGTATCTGAGTGTCAGCATGCTGTGCCCCATGTGAGCAGGTGTGCGTGCGTATGCTGGAGGGCCCGGCGCCTGCTAAATATTTGTTTTGCTGGGCCCTAGGGAGCGCAGTTGGCAGAGCTGCCAGCACTGTGTGCAGTGTTTCTGACAGCTCGAGCGCGGCCTCCAGAAGTGTGAACTTTCTCAGGGTAAACAGCTAATGATACTGTGATGCTAGTGCTGACCCCCTCTAGGGCCTCCTTGCAGGCTGGGAGTGATTAGGAGGCTCCTGGCTGGCGCCTCCCTCCCACTCCTTCAGCGTGGCACCTACAGCCAGAAGTGTGTGAGAGAGTGGTGGGGCTCAGTAGCAAACCCACACCCCTGCCGCTCCCCACCCTACCTATGGCTGGCTGCCTAGTCATGGAAGAGGATAGCATCTTCTAGCCAATGTCTCCCTGCCCTCAGCCAGTCAGCACCTTGGAGAGCTCCTGAGCCACGTTGGGGGCGAGTGGGAAGGATACAGCTCCAACCCCTGCCATTAGTCCAGGTGCCATCAAGACTAGGTTGTGGGACTGCAGCCACTTCAGGTCTCTGGATCAAGGGAAGCCCTGGTGAGGATGTGATTACTTGTTAATTTATTCAAAACCTCACTCTTGTCTAAATTGGGTCACAGCCTCTGGGAGTCCTGAAACCCTGGCAAGAAAGCTTTCGTTGATGAGAAAAGTGGCCCTTGATCCTCTGCCCTATAGCAGCACCCTCGCTGCCCCTCGCTCTGCTGCTATCTCCTGCCTGCGCCTAGCCAGGACAGGGCTTCCTCTTCTACGCAACTGTGTGTGCACTCACATTGGAGCTCTGAGTACGTGTGTATGTGTGTGCAGGCTCGCTTGTGTGCATGGGTCCCTGGATGCAGACGTGTGCCGGTAGGAGTCAGCCAGTGCATAACAGCAGAGACACGTGAGGACTTTTTTGTGCTTGTGTGTCAC
The DNA here is from genome assembly GCA_006408695.1 of Aepyceros melampus. Lineage (NCBI taxonomy): Eukaryota > Metazoa > Chordata > Mammalia > Artiodactyla > Bovidae > Aepyceros > Aepyceros melampus. The sequence goes on along the minus strand of SJXQ01008680.1, from coordinate 302,568 downwards.
AACAGGGGTTTTCTATAGGTCGTGAAAGGGCAAGGGGTGTCTGGGGCTCAGCTCTTACTAGGTTATCTGCTAAAAGCAAGGACAAGGTAAACACCAGCATTTATCCTAGAAGCTGGTGATGTGGGAGAAGCAAAAACTGGGAGGAGAGTGTTGAGGATTGTTTCATTCTCTTCCCCAATTTACAGAAATGAAAACAGAGGCCCTGCCAGGCAATTGACGTGCGTAAAGTCTGCAGGAGCAGAGCCAGAGCCATATCGAGGATCCTACTTCCTGCACGGTGTCCCCTCCCCCCAACCCCAGCGCCACCCCACCTCATGACTTGTCAGCTACCTGGCCTTGAACCTCCTCCACAAGGCTCCAGAAAATCAAGGTCAAATACTCCAAAATTCTCGGGTCTCCAGTCAGGCCCAAGGAAGCCTCCTTAGGTCTCTCTTCCCTGCCTTGCCCCGTGCCAAGCAGCTGAGGTCCCTCTAACAGATGGCTCAGGCCCCTACCCCCACCCCCTGCCGCTGCTGCTGAAGAGTGAGAACCTTTCCAGACAGCCCCTGTCTGTGTTTCATTACAAAGACGCAGCCATATTCCATTAATTCCTCATTTGCTATGGGCTGAGCGCTGATACGTACATTTTTACCTGGGGTGGTTTTAATCAGTTAATTTAACCAGAAGCATTAATAATGTATTTCTTTGCCACTCGACTGCCCATCTGTTGAACAACTTACCTGTGGAGAGCAATGTCACCTCCTGTGACTCGGAGCCCTCGGCTTCCCAGGAACAAGATGAGATCCTGCATATTTAATGGCTTTGCAGACCAAGGGTGAGAGCTGAGAGTGCCTCTCCTTGCTCGGCATGGGCCCCAGGCTGCAGCTAGCAGCATGGCCTGCCTTTACCCCAAGGTCCGGATAAACACCACCTTCCCGCCTTTGATCATGCTTCGTGCATAGATTCAAGATTGCAGGAGAGGTTAAGGAATGGAGGGGGCTATGTGAGCCAGGAAATACCAGCAGACAGATCCAGCACTCTGAGTGCCTCCTGGCCTCTGCTTGGGCAGGCAGCTGCACCCCTGAGCCTCAGTTTCCTCCTTCACCTCTTGGATCTGTTGGAAGGACTCAGTGAGGAAGTCTATGTGAAGTCCAGGCTACAAGACCAGGCACAGAGTGGGTCCCCAGATAAGGTTTACTTCCTTGAGGCTGAGTAAGCCCATGGCCCCATAGAGTCAGGACTGATCCCAAGGAAGCTGAAAGCTGGAATTACCTTAGGGGAGGCAGGGGTGGGAATCTATATAAGTAACTGCCAGTCTGGGAGGAGGAGCAGCAGCCAGTCAAAGCTCCTTTTAGGATTAGGCCTGGTGGCTCAAACAGTAAGGAATCTGGCTGCAATGCAGGAGACCCAGGTTCAATCCCTGGGTTAGGAAGATCCCCTGGAGAGGGAAACAGCAACCCACTCCAGAATTCTTGTCTGGAGAATCCCATGGACAGAGGAGCCTGGCAGGCTGCAGTCCACAAAGAGTTGGACACAACTGAGGGACTAACTTTCACTTTCATTAACCATTTAGCTGCTGGTAAAGGATCCCAGGGAGGGGGTTGAAGCAGTTGAGGCTGCAGTAGCACTTTCAGAGGTTTGGGGGTGCTGTGTTGGCTGAGGAGGTCAGGGGGTGCAGCCATAGGACAGAAAGTGTGACCTGGCCTCCCTTAAATCTTGCCTTTCCTGGGCTTCTCAGCTTCACATTCCTTCCATAGAAACTAGGAGCAGCCAGAGCTGAGTGCACCACCCCGCTTCAGAACCCACTCCTCTGGGCCTGACAAGCAGCCAGCTCAGGTCTGTGTCCTGTTCTCCCACAGTCCTGGGGTCACTGGAGGGGGGCGAAAACACTGTGTTCCCACCTGGTGGCTCAGGATCCCAGTGCACACTCACTGCCTGGTCACCAGCCCTCAGCCACCGTCACCTCGACGGGGCCCTCAGGAGCAACATAAAAGCAGAGCAGATGCTTCTCTGTTCAAGAGCTTCCCTGTCCTGAAGGACATTGACCTCACTCCCAGAAGAAAGAGCAGGCAGGTGACAGGGAGAGGCAGGCGGGTTAGGAGGGGACATTGGACCCCAGGTGGCCAGAAGAACTTGTTCCCGAGGGGGCCAGGGATGGGGGGGCAAGACCAGTTGGATACCCTCAGGACACAGCAGGACCAGGTCCTTGGTGAGAACTCTCCTTGCCTTGGTCTGTTTTGATTTCATAAATACTGAAACACCACTGACAGTAAGATGCATAATTTGATGTACTTCCCTAAGAAAGAAAGAAAATGCCACCAATTAAACTATGACACAGTGCTTTCTTATCATCTATTGCAAGACTCATCTCCATTTCAGGGATGTTAAAATGTGGAGGGAGAAAAAAAAGTGTGATTTGGAATCAGTGAAATATGGTCATAGAAACAACACTCACTGCAGTTTATCAAGTTCTCTGCTAAGGGCTCTCCGTGCAGCATCTCTTTCAATCTTCCCAAACCCTGTGAGTCGAGATGTCGTTCAGAGAGGTTAAGCAATGTTACAAGGTCACACAGACAATCCTAATAATACTTAGTGTATGACTAAACTCAAATACCAGCACTATCACTCTGCAAATCTATAGTTACGGATTTTGAGACACCCAGAGCTTGACAAGCTTATCTGAGTTCCTGTAGCCTGTAGGTGGCAGAGGAGTTGGGGCTGGCTGACCTCCCTACCATCCTGTGAGCAGCTAGCAGGGGTGGAACTGGGTCTCAAATCCTGCCCCTTGAACTCCAGGCTGTGCTCCTAGCCACTGGGCATCACTACCTCTTTTCAAGAGAAAAGGGCACCAAAGAGGATGGGTGTCTACCTACAGGACTCACCCTCTCTCTGGCCCTCCCAGGCCCCTGGGGGCTGCTCCTCACTTCCACCCCCCTCCTCTGGATGGGCATTTGCTTTCCCTCCTGACTGGCTGGTAGATGGTGATTCCCACCTCTCTGGCCTCCTTCAGAATCCTAAGAGCCAGTGGAATGAGAGGGAGCAGCAGGCAGGCAGAGATGAGGCAGAAACAGAGAGCGAGAGCTGCCTTCAAAAACTCACAAATTGGTCCCAGAGAGAAATGGAGTCTCTTTTTTGCCCATCAGCTCACTCCCCCAACCATTACCCAGCAAGCAGAGTGAGGGCCTGGGCTGGAGCAAAACCCCGGCATGGGTGTGGGGAATGGTATTAGGGCAGCCATGGCTCCCTCTCAGAGGGGCAGGGACACCCTGGGACCCAGCCTGGGCCCAGCCTCCTTGGAGGAGAATTGGGCAGGAACACACAGCTGGTACCTGGGGAAGACTTGACCCTGCTAACTTCAGGTGCATGGGAGAGGCCAGGACCTGCTTGATGCAGGGAGCAGGAGCAGGTCCTGGAGAGACAGACCCAGGGGGCTGGGGTCCCAAAATCTACCCCAAAGCAGACAGTGGCTTCTGGGGATCAGGCATAGGCAAGAGGTGGGGCTTGGAATTATAGATTCAGGAATCAGAGCCTTATCCCAAGCTACAGGTAGAGAGCAGCGAGGAAGGAGGATCAGAGGAACATTCACAATGTGCCCAACACTGGGCCAAGAGCTTTAGGTGTATCACTTGCTCTAACCCATCCAGCAGCACTGGGGAGGTGAAATTTCCATTTCACAGATGCAAAAACTGACATTCAGAGCGGGTAAGTAATGGCTAGCCAGTGGCTGAGCCTGGATGTGAACTGTACCAAAGCAGTCTGGCTCCAGACCACTGTGCTCTGGTGCTTCTAGAGAAATGAGGCGTCAGACAGCAAGCCAGGCCGGACAAGATGAGCTCTCAGAGCTGGACACACAATCAGTACAGACTAACCTTCAGGGGCTAGTACACCGTGGCTCCTGAATTCCCTCCCAGCCCTGTTCAGCTGTGGTCCTTAGTCCTCAGTTCAGGGTAGGGCTGAGTGTGGGGGAGGTAGGGGTGGGGACATAGGCTTTGCTTCTGAGAACTAGGAGCCAAGCAGGTTTCCACAACTGCAGCCTGCACACTTCTGCTGACAGCCTGGATCGAACTGGCGGTCCGGCTAGGAGGGGTGTTCCATCCTTTCCCCTGCACCACGTGCCTCTCTTCTGAAAATGAGGATGCTCGCCAGCCTGGGAGGCGCTCCCACTGTGCTTCCCCACAAGACTCTCCACTCCCCATGCTGGCCTCGCTGACAGCCCCAGCGATGGAGATGCAGCCACAGGGTGTCTGCTGTGAGCAGAGCATAGTGCTGGGGAAAGGAGCAGCAGTTCCTAGAGGCAGCATGTCTTTCTGAGTCAGGGACTGAGAAAACTGATACCTGGGCGGAGATGGCCTGGCAGGTGGGGCCATGACCACACCTGGTCCCTGCCTGCTTGCTACAATCCCCAGACTCTTCCATGCTTCACTCCTGCTGTTCCTCTGCCCATTCGGTGCTTTTACTATGCTGCTTGATCAGCTTCTACTCATTCTTCGAGGCCTTGCTTAAAGAGCACATCCTCTAAGAAGCCTTCTAGGATTTCTCCTGGCCATTTTCATCCCCTCAAGCACTTCATATTAATCACAACATTCTTTGACTCTTTACCCCTTCAATCTGTGAGCAACCCAAGGAGACAACTACTCTTATCCAATTTTTTTTTATCCCCCTGCACTGAGAAGGGAGCAATAAATGTCTGTTGCATTGAACTTCCCTCAGGAAAATCATTGGAAAAAAAAAAAAAAAAGCCCTCTGTAGATACTTGCTATCATCTTACCTCTTAATTCTTCTCATAGCATTTATAACAAGAAGGTTAGCACTTAAAAGGTGGGGAGATTGTTGCTTCGGTTCAGTTCAGTTCAGTTCAGTCACTCAGTCGTGTCCGACTCTTTGTGACCCCATGAATCACAGCACCCCAGGCCTCCCTGTCCATCACCAACTCCCGGAGTCTACCCAAACCCATGTCCATTGAGACATCTCATCCTCTGTCATCCCCTTCTCCTCCTGCACCTAATCCTTCCCAGCATTAGGGTCTTTTCCAGTGAGTCAACTCTTCACATGAGGTGGCCAAAGTATTGGAGTTTCAGCTTCAACATCAGTCCTTCCAATGAACACCCAGGACTGATCTCCTTTAGGATGGACTGGTTGGATCTCCTTGCAGTCCAAGGGACTCTGAAGAGTCTTCTCCAACACCACAGTTCAAAAGCATCTATTCTTTGGCGCTCAGCTTTCTTCACCATCCAACTCTCACATCCATACATGACCACTGGAAAAACCATAGCCTTGACTAGACGGAGCTTTGTTGACAAAGTAATATCTTTGCTTTTTAATATGCTATCTAGGTTGGTCATGACTTTCCTTCCAAGGAGTAAGCGTCTTTTAATTTCATGGCTTCAATCACCATCTGCAGTAATTTTGGAGCCCCAAAAAATAAAGTGACACTGTTTCTGCTGTTTCCCCATCTGTTTCCCATGAAGTGACGGGACCAGATGTCATGATCTTTCTGAATGTTGAGCTTTAAGCTTTTTCACTCTCCTCCTTCACTTTCATCAAGAGGTTTTTTAGTTCCTCTTCACTTTCTGCCATAAGGGTGGTGTCATGTGCATATGTGAGGTTATTGATATTTCTCCCAGCAATCTTGATTCCAGCTTGTGTTTCTTCAAGCACAGCATTTCTCATGATGTACTCTGCATATAAGTTAAATAAGCAGGGTGACAATATACAGCCTTGACGTACTCCTTGCTTAGATCAACACTATCTCTCCAACTCTAGAAACAATCCTTTAACACAGAATAGATGTTCAGTAAACACTTGTTGAATTAATGCATGAACTAGAAAAAGACTGCTCTGAGAGTTCAGACAACAGGGACTGATGTGGTTTGCATTCCCACCTGCTCCCTTGTAGCCCAGCTGGTAAAGAATCTGCCTGCAATATAGGAAACCCCAGTTAGATTCCTGGGTTGGGAAGATTCCCTGGAGAAGGGATAGGTCACCCACTCCAGTATTCTTGGGCTTCCCTGGTGGCTCACATGGTAAAGAATCTGCCTGCAATGTGGGAGACCTGGGTTCGATCCCTGGGTTGGGAAGATCCCTTGGAGAAGGGCATGGAAACCCACTCCAGTATTCTTGCTGGAGGATCTCCATGGACAGAGGAGCCTGGTGGGCTGCAGTCCCTGGGGTCACAAATAATCAGACACAACTGAGTCACGAAGCATGGCACAGCACTGTACTGGACACAGGATGATACTTGCCTTACAGGTCCTGCAGTCTAGTTGGGGGACCAACATGGAAACAGTGACAGGTAAATGTCAAACCAAAGATTGAGCTGTAGTCAGGACATACCTGAGCACAGCTGGATCCAGATGTGAATGGAGAAGTCACTACTCTAAGTCTCAGTTTCCTCATTCATAATATAGTGAGAATCTGATATTTAGGGATATTGTAAAGATTAAACAAGATGATGCTCATAAAGCACTTGGCACAGTACCTAATGCCTGAGAAGGCATCAAATACTTTGTCACCGTTAATAAGGAACATAATGTCATGAGCAAAGGCATAAAAGTGTGGAAGTTAATGGAGTAGTTGAGAAACTGATGGGGAGACCTGTACATGGATAGACTCAAAGATAACGCAGAAAGGTTGATGTGAGCCAGATTTATGAAGATGATGAAAACCAGAAAGAAAACTGGGCCCTGATCCTCTGGGGAGGAGGAAGCCAGGGAGGCTGAAACTGAGCACTGGCATCGCTGAGTGTGCTTTGGGCATCCCTGGAGCTGATGTGTGGAGGGCGGACTGGGGAAAGAGAGGGCGGAGGGAGCAGTAAGGAGCTGGTGCCACAGTGCAGGGCGTGGGCTGGAGGGTGACAATGGAGATGGCAAAGACAGTCCCAGAGTCATCTGGGTGACAAAAGGTGATGCAAGAGGTGGGGCTGGGAGGTGAAAATGACACCAAGCTTTCTAGTCTGGACCACTGAAGGGCATTGGTACCATTCCCCGAGATGGGAAGCCCAGAGAAACCATAGTTTTGGGGAGAAGATGCTATGTTTGATTTTGAAATGTCGGGTTGTAGATACCATTGAGAACTTGAAGGTAGATCTAAGACAGAGATCCTTAACCAGACAAAAGTCCATTTCTTACCCACAGCCTGGAGACTGCCAACCTCTCATCAAAGGCCATGTGGAGGTGAGGGTAGTGGAGAAGAACCCTCTCCTGGACAAGGATGACAAGCAGCCCACTCAGGCATGAATGGGCCCATTCTAGAAGGGGGCACTGACTTGGTCTGTTTTTGTAGAAAACAAGCTTTCATCTGTCTTATTCCCATGGCCTAATTCCCTCTGCTTGTAAATACTCGAATATTTTTGTTTTTGTTGTTGTTAAATTATAACCTTTAAGGCAATGGAAGAATTGGTTGGAAAAGATTGAACCCAGACATAGAATGAGAACCCCACACCATAAATCTGCTGTTGTTGCTGCTAAGTCGCTTCAGTCATGTCCAATTCTGTGCGACCCCAGAGATGGCAGCCCACCAGGCTCTGCCATCCCTGGGATTCTCCAGGCAAGAACACTGGAGTGGGTTGCCATTTCCTTCTCCAATGCATGAAAGTGAAAAGTGAAAGTGAAGTCGCTCAGTCGTGTCTGACTCTTGGCGACCCCATGGATGACAGCCCACCAGGCTCCTCTATCCATGGGATTTGCCAGGCAAGAGTACTGGAGTGGGGTGCCATCGCCTTCTCCAACACCATAAATCTAGCAGTGCTAATTTGTGAATAACCTACAGACTTAAGGACTCTCTGGATGCTGGTGTTAATTACCAGGAGAGAGCCTTTCCCAGTTGAGGCTTAGGAAGGACATTCTTTCTTGGTTCTGGGCTAATGCTCATTACCAGTATGCTATTTACAATCTTAGCAGTATTCTTTGAAAAATCAGAGCAGAGCATGATTCCTGGATCTGCAGAAATGTGCAGTTTTGGAGAAATCACTAATTTCTCTGAGCCTCCATTTCCTCCTCTGAAAAAATGAGAATAATAGTAGAATCCCCTCATCGAGTTGTTATGAGGATTAAATGAGTTAATGAGTGGAGAAGGCTTAGAACATAGACTCAGTGGGCATTAGTGATCCTTGTTACTGTTATCATGACCCCCGCACTGCTTTTGGTTCCCCCGCTAATTCACACCAGATGGTGAGGCAGGAAACTCTGTGTTTGTTCAGAGTGCAGGGTTTAGAGGAGGATGTCTTTATTTTGTCTTCCAGTTTTATTGAGACATAATTGATATACAACACTTGTATACACATTTAAGGTGCACAACATAGTGATTTGTCTTATTGTACATATGTCAAGAATTGATTACCACAATAAGTTTAGCAAACATCCAAAATCTCATATACATGTAAAAGAAATGAAAGAGTATTTTCTTCTTGTGATGAGAACTCAGAATTTACTACCTCAACAACTTTCATAGATAAAACATTCTGCAGTGTTAATTATATGTCATGTTGTATGTTACATCACTAATACTTATTCATTTTATAACTGAAAGTTTGTACCTTTTGACCACCTTCATCCAATTCTGCCTTCCCCAAACCCCTTGCTCAGGTAACCACATATCTGATCTATTCTTCTTTCTTTTTTTTTTAAAAAACTGAAGTATAGTTGGTTTACAATATTGTATTAGTTTCAAGTGTATACTAAAGTGACCCAGCTATTTTTTTTCAGACTATTTTCCATGATAGGTTATTGCAAGATACTCAATATTGTACCCTGTGCTATACAGCAAATCCTTGTTGCTCATCTATTTTATGTATAGTAGTTTGTATCTGTTAATCCTATACTATTAACTTATCCTTCCCCTCCTCCCTTTCCCCTTTGGTAACTATAAGTTTGTTTTCTGTCTGTGAGTCTATTTCTATTTTGTATTATATATCAATTCATTGTGTTATTTTTTAGATTCTACATAAAGTGATATCTTATGATATTTCTCTTTCTCTTTCTGACTTAACAACACTTAGTATGGTTTTCTCTATGTTTTCTCTATGCAATCCATCTATGTTGCTACAAATGGCAATGTTTAATTCTTTTTATGGCCGAGTAATTTTCCATTGTTTATATATACTTCACCTTAAACTAATTGTCTGTTCATGACACTTGGGTTGCTTTCATGTCTTGGCTATCATAAATTCATGCTGCTATGAACATTGAGGCATATATATCTTTTTGAATTAGAGGTTTTTAATCTTTTCAGGGTATATGCCCAGGAGTGGGATTGCTGGATTACATCTTGGCTCTAGTTTTTGTTTTTTAAATAACCTGAATACTATTTTTCATAGTTTCTCCACCAATCTACATTCCCACCAACAGTATAGGAGGGTTCCCTTTTCTCCAGCACTTATTATTTGCAGATTTTTTTTTTGATGGTAGCCATTCTGACTGCTGCTGCTGCTAAGTCGCTTCAGTCATGTCTGACTCTGTGCAGCCCTATAGACGGCAGCCCACCAGGCTCCCACGTCCCTGGGATTCTCCAGGCAAGAATACTGGAGTGAGTTGCCATTTCCTTCTCCAATGCATGAAAGTGAAAAGTGAAAGTGAAGTCACTCACTCGTGCCCGACTCTTAGCGACCCCATGGACTGCAGCCTACCAGGCTCCTCCATCCACGGGATTTTCCAGGCAAGAGTACTGGCGTGGGGTGCCACTGCCTTCTCTTAGCCATTCTGACTAATGTGAGGTAATACTTCATTGTGGTTTTAATGTGCATTTCTCTAATAATTAGCAGAGTTGAGCATGTTTTCCTGTGTCCATTGATCATCTGTATGTCTGCTTTTGAGAAATGTCTATTTAGGTCTTCTTCCCGTTTTTTGATTTTAATATTGAGTTTTATGAGTTGCTAGTATATTCTGGATATTAATTCCTTGTTGGTAGCATCATTTGCAAATATTTTCTCCCATTCCATAGATTGTTTTTCATTTTGATGATTTCCTTTGCTTTGCAAAAGCTCTTAAGTTTGATTAGGTCCCATTTGTTTATTTTTGCTTTTTTTTTTTTGCCTTGGGAAACTGATCTAAAAAAATAATGCTATGATTTATGTCAGATAATTTTTTTCCTGTGTTCTCTTTTAGGATTTTTATGCTGTTGTGTCTTACATTTCAAATCATTTTGAGTTTATTTTTGTATGTGATGTGAGGGGGTGTTCTAATTGCATTGGTTTACAAGTAGCTGTCCTGATTTTCCAACACCACTTGTTGAAGAGATTGCCTTTTCTTCATTGAATATTCTTGCCTCTTTTGTTGTAGATTAATTGACCATAGGTGTGTGGGTTTATTTATGGCCTCTTTATTCTGTCCCATTGACCCCTGTTTATTTCTGAGCCAATACCATGCTGTTTTGATTATTGTAGCTTTGTAGTATTGTCTAAGATCTGGGAGGATTATGCCTCTGGCCTTGTTCTTTTTAGGATTTCTTTGGCAATTCTGGGTCTTTTGTGGTTCTATATAAATTCTAGTATTATTTGAAAATTTTCAAGAATATCTTGATAAGGACCACATTAAATATGAAGATTACTTTGAGTAGTTTGACCAGTTTAACAGTATTAATTCTTCTAATCCAAGAGCATGGAATATCTTTCCATTCCTTTGAATCAGCTTTAGTTTCCTTTACCAATGTTTCATAGTTTTCAGTGTATAGGTCTTTAACTTCTTTGGTTAAATTGATACCTAGGTATCTTTTTTTGGACATGATTTTGAATGGGACTTTTAAAAAAATCTTTATCTTTCTGGTATTTCATTATTAGTGTAAAAAATGCAACAAATTTCAATATGTTAATCTTGTAATCCTGCTGCCTTGCTGAATTCATGTATTAGTTCTAATAGCTTTTACGTGGAGCCTTAGGGTTCTCTACATAAACTGTCAGTGTCATCTGCAACTGATCTTTTTCTCTATGAGTTTATTTTTGAAATATAATTGACCTACAAGATGGTGTTAGACCTGATGCATAAAATAGTGATTCAACATTTCTATATGTTACAAAATTATCACCATGATAAGTCTAGTTAACATCCATCACCATATAGGGATATTACAGAATTATTGACTGTTATTTCCCACGCTGTACATTTCAGCCCCGTGACTCATTTGTTTTGTAGCTGGAAGGTTGTGCCTCTTAATTTCCTTCACCTGTCTCACTCATTTCTCAACCCCTCTCTCTGTCTGGCAACCCCCTGTTTGCTCTCTGTGACTATTTTGTTCTGTCTGCTGATTTGATTTGTTTTTTAGATTCCACATATAAGTGAAATCACCTGGTATTTGTTTTTCTCTATCTGACTTATTTTGCTTAGAATAATACCTTCTAGGTCCATCCATGTTGTCACAAAGGTCAAGATTTCATTCTTTTTATGGCTGAGTAATATTCTATTATAAACACACACCACAACATTTTCACACACTCAACTATCAGTGGGCACTTAGATTGCTTCCATATATTGGCTATTGTGAATCATGCTGTGCTGAATATTGGGGTGCACTATGCTTTCAAATTGGTGTTTTTATTTTCTTTGTAAAAATACTCAGAAGTGGTATTGCTGGACAATATGGTAGTTCTATTTTTAATTTTCTGAGAAATGTCCATACTGTTTTTCACAGTGGCTGCACTAGTTTACATTCTCACCAGCAATGCACAAGTGTTCCCTTTTCTTCACATTACTGGTAACACTTATTTGTTGTCTTTTTGATAACAGCCTTTCTGACAAGTGTGAAATGATAGCTCATTCAAGTCCTGATTTGCATTTCCCTCACGATGAGTGATATTGGGTTTCTTTCCATGTACCTGTTGGCCCATTTTTCAATTGAGTTGTTTGTTTCTGTGATGTTGAGTTGTACGAGTTCTTTGTAGATTTTGGATATTAAGCCTGTGAATATTTTCTCCTGCTCAGTTGGCTACCTTTTCACTTTGTTGATTGTTTCCTACACTGCACAAAATCTTTTTGGTTTGGTGTAGTACTATTTGTTGCTTTTGCATTTGTTTCCTTTGTCTGAGGACATATATCCAGAAAAAGGTTCCTAAGACCAGTGTTAAAGAATGTACTGTGTATGTTTTCTTCTAAGAGTTTTGTGGCTTCAGGTCTTATATTCAAGTCTTTAATCCATTTTGAGTTTATTTTTGTATATGGTCTGAGAATGCAGTCCAGTTTGATTCTTTTGCAAGTGGCTCTTTAGTTTTTCCAGCACCACTTATTGAAGAGGCTGTCTCTTCCTCCATTGCATAGTCTTGCCTCCTTTTTTGTAGATTAATTGACCGTATAATTGTTGGCTTATTTCTGGGCTCTCTATTCTACACCATTGACCTCTATGCCGTCTGCATCAGTGCCATACTGTTTTGGTTACTGTAACTTTGTAGTATAGTTTGAAACCAGGGCGTGTAATGCCTCAAGCTTTGTTATTCTTTCTGAAGGTTGTTTTGCCTAGTTGGTCTTCTGTGTTTCCATACAAATCTTTGAATTATTTTTTATAGTTCTGCGAAAAAAATACCATTTGTATTTTGATAGGAATTGCATTTGCTTTAGTTAGTATGGTTATTTTAATAATATTAACCCTTCCATTCCATGAGAATGGTATATCTTTCCATCTGTTTGTGCCATCTTCAACTTTTTTCATCAACATCTTGTAATTTTATGAATACAGGACTTTTGCCTCCTTAGTTAGATCTATCCCAAGGTATTTTGTTCTTTTTGATGTAATTGTAAATAATACTATTTTCTCTTTTTTTTAAGACTATTTTCTTAATTTCTCTTTTTGATACTTTGTTGTTGTGAAGTCACTCAGTCATGTTCAACTCTTTGCAACCCATGGACTGTAGCCCACCAAGCTCCTCCATCCATGGGATTCTCCAAGAATACAGGAGTGGGTTGCCATTTCCTTCTCCAGGCGGTTTTCCCGACCCAGGGATTGAACTCAGGTCTCCCACATTGCAGGCAGACGCTTTAACCTCTGCACCACCAGGGAAGCCTGTTGAAGAAATGCAATATATTTATTATATTAATTTTATATTCTGCAACTTAACTAAATTCATTTATTAGTTCTAATGGTTTTTTTTAGTATCATCTTTATGATTTTCTATTTTTAGTATCATGTCATCTGCAAACAGCAACAGTTTCACTTCTTCCTTTCTAATATGAATTCTGTTTTTTCTTTTTCTTGTCCAATTGCTGTGGCTAAGACTTTCAATACTGTGTTGAATAGAAGTGGTGAGGGTGGTTAGCCTTGTCTTCTTCCTGATCTTAGAGGAAATGCTTTCAGCTTTTCACCTTTGAGTATGTTGTCTGTACATTTGTCAGATATGGCCTTTATTGTGCTGAGGTATGTTCCCTCTATACCCTCTTTGTTGAGAGTTTTTTTTTTTTCTTTTTTCTTTTTTATCATAAGAGGATGTTGAATTGTGTCAAATGCTTTTTCCACATTGATTGAGATGATTGTATGATTTTATTCTTCAGTTTGTTAATGTGGTGTAGCACATTGACTGATTTGTGGATATTGGACCATTCTTGCATTCCTGGAATAAATCCTACTTGATCATGGTATATGAACCTTTTACTCTATGTTGAATTTGCTTTGCTCATGGTCTGTAGAAGATTTTTGCATCCATGTTTATCAGTGAGATTAGCCAGTAATTTCCCCCTTTTTATGGTATCTTTTCCTGGTTTTGGTACCAGGTGGTGCTAGTACTGTAGAATAAGTTCAGGAGCATGCCTTCCTCTTCAGTCTTTTGGAATCATTTGAGAAGGATTGGTGTCAGCACTTCTTTAAGTGTTTGGTAGAATTAACCTGTGAAGTTGTCTGATCCTGGACTTTTGTTTGTTCAGAGTTTTAAAATTACTTATTCAGTATCATTACTGATATCTGGTCTAGTTCTATTTTGTATTTCTTCCTGATTCAGTCTTGGGAGATTGTACATTTTCAGGAATTTACCCATTTCTTCTAGGTTATCTATTTTATTGGCATATAATTGTTTGTAGTAATCTCATATGATTACATTTCTCTTTTAACTTTTCTTTCATCTGATTTTATTTATTTGGGCATTCTCTCTTTTTTCCTTGATGAGTTTGGCTAAAGGTTTATCAACTGTATTTACTTTTCAAAAAACCATCTCTTATTTTCATTGATCTTTTCTATTGTTTTTTAGTCTCTGTTTCAACAACAACAGCATGATTAAAGACAGAGACTAAAATAACAGTAGGACTATAGATAGCCTCACCAATACAATGGACATGAATCTCAGCAAACTCCAGGAGATAGTGAAGGACAGGGGAGGCTGGCATGTGGCAGTCCATGGGGTTGCAAAGAATGTGACATGACTTAGCAACTGAACAACAACAACATCATTATTATTTCTTTTATTTCATTAACTTTGGTGTTTGTTTGTTATTTTTATATTTCCTTTGCTGCTGCTGCTGCTAAGTCGCTTCAGTCGTGTCCAACTCTGTGTGACCCCATAAACGGCAGCCCACCAGGCTCTGCCATCCCTGGGATTCTCCAGGCAAGAACACTGGAGTGGGTTGCCATTTCCTTCTCCAATGCATGAAAGTGAAAAGTGAAAGTGAAGTCACTGTGTCGTGTCCAACTCTCAGTGACCCCATGGACTGCAGCCCACCAGGCTCCTCCATCCATGGGATTTTCCAGGCAAGAGTACTGGAGTGGGGTGCCATTGCCTTCTCCATATTTCCTTTACGTGTAAGCTTAAATTGTTTACTAAACCTGAATTTTAAAATAAATTTAAAAGTATTTCACCATGGCTGTTGACAGTCTATGCAAATTTCAGGATTGCAACTCTGTGTATGATGTGAAATAGAGGCTGTTTTATACTTTTGCATGTGGCTGTCTAGTATTTCCAAGACCATTTATTGAAGAGACTATCTTTTCTCAATTGTATGTTCTTTGCTTCTTTGTCATAAATTAATTGTCCATATATGTGTGGGTTTATTTCTGAGATTTCAGTTCTGTTCCATTGATCTATGTGTCTGTTTTCTGGCCAATACTGTGCTATTTTGATTACTATAACTTTGTAATATAATCTGAAATAGGGAATATGATACCTTCAGCATTGGGTTTTTTTCTCAGAATTGCTCCAGGTAATTAGCCTTTTGCAGTTACATATAAATTTTAGAAATTTTGTTCTATTTTTGTGAAAAATGTCACTGAGATTTTGATAGGGTTTACATTGAGACTATGTTTTGCTCTAGATAATATGGGCATTTTAATTACCAATGTTCATTCTTTCAGCTCATGAGCATGAAATATCTTTTCATTTCTTGGTGTTTCCTTACTTTCATTCAAAAATGGCTTATATTTTTCAGTGTACAGGTCTTTCCCTCCTGGTTAAATTTATTCCTAGATATTTTAGTTTTTGCAGTTGCAATTATAAATGCGATTGTTTTCCTAACTCCTCTTTCTGCTAGTAAATCAAAATGGATCAAAGAGTTGAATGTAAGACCTGAAACCATAAAACTCCTAGAAAAAAAAAAGTGGTGGTTTGCCCTTTGACATCACTCTTATCGATCTTTCTGGATACCTTTCCTTAGGCAAGGGAAACCAAAGCAAAAATAAACACAAGGAGCTACATCAAACTAAACATTTCTGCACAGCAAAAGAAATCGACAAAACAAAAAGATGTCTACCAAATGGGAAAAGATATTTGCAAATCATAGATCCAATAAGAGATTAATATCCAAAATATATAAAGAACTCAATGATAAAAAAAAATCTGATTGAAAAATTGGCAGATTTGCACATGAAAAGATTTTCAGTGTCACTAATCGTCAAGGAAATGCAAATCGAAACAATCAGATGTCACCACATGCCTGTCAGGATGGCTGTGGATGAAAAAGTCAAGAAAAAAGCACTGGAGAGGATGTGAAGAAAGGGAATCCTCGTGCACTGTTGGTGGGAATGTAGATAGGTGGAGCCACTGTGGAAAACAGTATGGAGGTTCCTCAAATTGTTAAGACTAGAATTACTGGGGCTTGCTCAGAAGTCCAGAGGTTAAGATTGCACACTTCCACTATAGTGGGTAAGGGTTTGATCCTTGGTTGGGGAACTAAGATCTGCATGCCACACATCATGTCCACAAAAGTGATTTTTAATTTAAAAAAATAGAACTACCATATAGTCCATCATTTCCACTTCTGGGTATTTAACTGAAGAATAAAAACCCACTAATTTGGAAAGATATGAGTGTTCAGTTGCTCAGTTGTGTCTAACTCTTTGTGACCCCATGGACTGTATGTAGCCCACCAGGCTCCTCTGTCCATGGAATTTTCCAGGCAAGAATACTGGAGCGGGTTGTCATTTCCTACTTACTCCAGAGGATCTTCCCAACTGAGGGCTCAAACCCACAACTCTTGCATCTCCTGCATTGGCAAGTAGATTCTTTACCACTTACCACCTGAGAAGCCCATGGAGAGATCTATGTATTTCTATATTTGCCACAGCATTCATTACAATAGCCAAGATGTGGGAACAATCTAAGTACCCCTCAGCTGGTGAGTGGATAAAGAAGGTATGGTATATGTGATTGACCCTTGAACAAAGAAGAGACTAGGGACACAGTTGAAAATCCAAATATAACTTATTATCTACCCTCCATATAGGTGAGTCCTCTGTATCTGCAGTTCCACGTCCGCTGACTGAACAAACTGCAGATGCTGTATGTATGAGATGTACTATTGAAAACAATCTGCAAAATAAAAAAAGAAAAAAGAAAACAATCTGCATGTCAGTGAACTCACACAGTCCAAACTCATGTTGTTCAAGGGTCAACAGTGTATAGAATGGAATATGACTCAGCCATAAAAAAAAGATGAAGTCTTGCAATTTGTAACAACATTGAGGGTAAAAAGTAAGTGAGGTAAGTCAGACAAAGACAAACATTGTATGGTTTCACTGGAGTGTAGAATAAAATAAAATGCATAACCCAAATCAAACAAGAATAAGTACATAGATAACAGAGTAGCAGTTACTAGAGGAGAAGGAGGGTTGAGGGGAGGGCAAAGTGGGTAAAAATGGTCAACTGTGTGGTTATGAATGGAAACTAAATCTTCGGTGGTGAGCGTGCTGTAGTTTCCCAGTGGCTCAGTGGTAAAGAATCTGCCTGCCAATGCAGGAGACACAGGAGATGCATGTTCCATCCCTGGGTTGGGAAGATCCCCTGGAGAAGGAAATGGCAACCCACTTCAATATTCATGCCTGGAAAATCTCATGGACAGAGGAGCCTGGGGGGTTACAGTCCACGGGGTCACAAAGAGTCAGACATGACTGAGCATGCATGTGCACACACATGAAACTTATCTAAAGTTATAAACCAACAAAATGAAAGAGATTGCAATTTTTCTCTGGTCTTGGGAATGCACCTGCTGTCCTGCCTGTTACAAACTGCCTTGGGCTTTTCTGAATGGCTGTGACTAGAAGGGATTATGAGTCTTTTCTGGCTTTTTGCAAGAAGTGTTCAGCTTTCTGATCTCAATGCTTTCTATAAGGAATCTCCCCCCACCACTTAAAAGCCCCAAATTATATTCTTACTTTTTGTGCTGTCACCTTCTATCATTTTTTCTGTCACTCAGTCATGTCCGACTCTGCAATCCCATGGACTGCAGCACACCAGGCTTCCCTGTCCTTCACCATCTCCCAGAACTTGCTCAAACTCATGTCCATTGAGTTGGTGATGCCATCCAACCATCTCGTCCTCTATTGTCCCCTTCTCTTGCCCTCAATTTTTCCCAGGATCAGGGTCTTTCCCAGTGGGTCAGTTCTTCCCATCAGGTGACCAAAGTATTGGAGTTTCAGTTTCAGCATCAGTCCTTCCAATGAATATTCAGGACTGATTTCTTTTAGGATTGACTGGTTTGATTTCTTTGCAGTCCAAGGGACTCTCAAGAGTCTTCTCCAACATTACAGTTCAAGAGCATCAATTCTTTGGTGCATAAAGAAAGCTCAGCCTTCTTTATGGTCCAATTCTCACACCCATATATGACTACTAGAAAAACCATAGCTTTTACTATACAGATTTTTGTCTGCAAAGTAATATTTCTGCTTTTTAATATGCTGTCTAGGTTTGTAATATCCTTTCTTCCAAGGAACAAGCATCTTTTATTTCATGGCTATACTCACCATCTGCAGTGATTTTGGAGCCCGGAAGTAAAGTCTCCCACTATTTCCATTATTTCCCCATCTATTTGCCATGAAGTAATGAGACTGGATGCCATGATATTTGCTTTTGGAATGTTGAATTTTAAGCCAACTTTTTCACTCTCCTCTTTCATCTTCATCAAGAGGCTCTGTAGTTCCTCTTCACTTTCTGCCATAAGGGTGGTGTCATCTGCATATCTGAGGTTATTGATATTTCTCCTGGCATTCTTGATTCCAGCTTACGCTTCATCCTGCTCAGCATTTCACATGATGTACTCTGCATGAAAGTTAAATAAGCAGCCTTGACATACTTGACAATATACAGTATTGGTGATATACAGCCTTGACATACTCCCTTCCCAATTTGGAATCAGTCCGTCATTCCATATCCAGTTCTAACTATTGCTTCTCAGGTGCAGGCAAGGTGGTCTGGCATTCCCATCTCTTTAAGAATTTTCCAGTTTGGTATGATCCACCCTTGCCTTCTATCTTGTCAAGGCATAAAAGACACCATCCATGTGTCACCTCCTTGGAGTTTTGTTGTTTAGCCATTTCATGCTTGCTTATACTTGTCTGTTCCATACATCTTCCTTTACAGTTGAGAAATACTAAGTGCTTGCTATGTGCCAGGTGCTAGAAAGAAAATAATGAACAAGCTCTTCATGCTCAGAGAGCTTATATTATAGTGGTAGGGGTGGGGGACACAGGCAGACTCTAAGCTAGATAACAGATATTTGATCATTTCAACCTGCATTAAGAGCTTTGGGAAATAAACGAGGTGTTTCAGGGGTAGAGGTCTCCCCTATTGTTTATCTGCTGTGTGCCTGGTGTGTGACCCATGGGAAGTGCTGAGTATTTGGAGAAGGAAAGAAGGGCTGAGCAGATGACCCTCTCCATCAGTGGTGTCTGTGGGAGGTAAGGTCGCTTGGAATTCCTTTGTAGGATCTGAGAGCTTATGAAGATGCAAGCAGTCTCATTTCCTAATGTCATAATTAAGTCAGAATCTCTTAGTTCAACCCAATGCCTTGGGGAGGAAGGCACAAAGCATTGGGCTGATGAATTGGCTCCCCATGCTTCCCTCCTTGCTGTGCTCCCCCCAGTTGTGTGCCCACACCTGCCCAGGTGCACACAAACACACATAGACACATGCTAATGGACAGCCCAACAGAGTAATCACACCCCTACGCTGCGTTAAAACAACCTGTCCCTGACGTCCCAGAATCAATCCAGTGAAAAACCAAACCCATCACACCGGGCCCCTGGTGTTAAATAGACTGAATACTTTCACCATCATACTTTGTCATACAGTCTTCATTCTTTCTGGTGTGTCTCTGGTTCTCAGTGCTGGGGACCAGCTTCTGCGGGGCAGACTGACCTGTGAAGGCTTTAGTCCTGAACATCAAATAGCTCACTCCTCGGAGTTGAGGTGGGGGCACTTTTGCCCAAATCACTGTAATGCAACGATTCCCAAAGCATGTTTTCAGTGAGATGCTCTGTCAAAAAAGGTTTCCACGGTTGTCAAGTAAGTTTGGGAAATGTCACTTACGCTCCCCACCTCTCAGAGGCAGCGCGCAAGCACAGTACAAGCCCAGAGAAGTTCTGTGGAAAAGAAACTGCTCAACCTTGTTTAACTTGTTTTTTCCCAAACATCAGGAGGATGGTAGCCTCCCTGCACACTGACTGCAGTTTCCCTAAAACAGCAGTGACACACTTTCCCCTCCAGCCAAGGTAGAGGTGCCCAAGCTCTGTTCTGCCCAAGGCAGCCTGGTAGATGGAGCCAGAACCTGGACAGGGAGGGAAGAGAAAGCAACAGGGCATGTCTCCTGAGCGAGAGAGAGGAAGCCACGGTTCCTTGGCTGAGGACCCCTGGCTCCCTCTGCTGTGGTCCGGGCACCCCAGGGCTGCAGCCTGGGATGATATAGAGGGAGCCATGGGAGGGTCCAGAAGAGTGCCAAGAGAACCTGAACTGCACTGCCTAAATCCAGGAGGCAGTCCAAAATCACGAGCTAGACCCCAGAGGTCAAAATGTGTGAGCAGAAAGTGGACTTGGAGCAACTTGGGCTGCATTTGTGGCTTGTTGGGTTTTTTTTAAGCAGGGAGGGCCTGCAGTGTGGGTAGGATGAGAGCAGACAGCCGTACTAATATTTTCAGCATCTCGAAGTCCTACCTTTAAGAGCTTCCACCTGGGAAAGCTGTGCCCAGGAGGCCCACCTGGGGGAGCTCATCCCAGTCAGGGGCCTGGTGGGGGGTTGAAGGCGGGTGGGCAGGGCCTGTGCGGCGAGGCTTGGGCTGCTTCCGAATCAAAACAGCACGTGTTTTGCTCCACCAGACCCCTTTCTGTCACTCCAGCAGCACTGTCAGCGAAGAAACAAAACAAAATAGAGAAATGGAGGTTGATTCCATAATTAGTGCAGTTTCTTCACTGTTCATTCAGGATCTCCAGAGATCAATTAGCTTGCTTTTAAGCTAAAAGGCATCTGAATAAGTATTTAACCTGCATAGCAATTGATATTTAAAACAGATGAGGATGGGAGTAATAATGCAGAACGGGCTGGCTCCTTCCTCCTCCACTAATTTCCCAGGTTCTGCTCCCCTTGCCCCTTACCCCTGCCCATTCCGCATCCCAGTGGCCTTAGATGGGCCTGCTGGCATTCTCAGGGCCAGGCTGTGGGTGGGCAGGCTGGCACTGGGGGCCTGCTGGAGGCAGGGTGATCTTCCAGACGCTGACACCACTGTGGAGCAGGGTCCAGGGTTTGGAGAGAAGCTTCGGTTAAGGCTACTTGTAGGGTCCACACCCAGCCAGGAAGAATCAGGCCCTTTCTCTACAGCCATCCAGCCACGTCACTGGGCACATGGCACCCTATCTACCCCTGCAAGGGGCAGGCATCTGGAAGTGTACCTACTGAGGACACCTCAGCCTCAGCTTCCACCTCTCTAAGAGCCAATCATGGCCAGAGCTGGGGAGAGGAAGGAGCTTGAAAACTGAAGGACCTGGGTGTCTGCCCTGCTGGGCACCTCCATGGCAGGTGGCTGGAGGATGTTTGTGTGTTTTCTGCTTTGTCACTTAAGTATCAAAGTCCTGAGTAGGAATTAGCTTTTAAAAGCAAGTAGTGGGTTTCCCTTGTGGCTCAGCTGGTAAAGAATCTGCCTGCAGTGTTCGAGACCTGGGTTCAATCCCTGGGTTGGGAAGATCCCCTGGAGAAGAGAACAGCTACCCACTCCAGTAGTCTGGCCTGGAGAATTCCATGGACTGTATAGTCCATGGGGTCGCAAAGAGTCAGACACGACTAAGCAGCTTTCACTTTCAGTGCATCCCAAGCAACGTTTGGGATACACACTCAACAGTTACTCATCTTGGGCTTCCCTGGTGGCTCAGACAGTTAAGAATCTGCCTGAAATATGGGAGACCTGGGTTTGATCCCTGGATTAGGAAGATCCCCTGGAGGAGGGCATGGCAACCCAGAGGCAACCCACTCCAGTATTCTTGCCTGGAGAATCCCCATGGACAGAGAAGGCAGGCAGGCTACAGTCCTTGGGGTCGCAAAGAGTCGGACATGACTGAGCGACTAAGCACAGCACAGTGTGTGCGTGTGTGTGTGTGTATACAGGCACACACTCATGTACTTATGTATGTGTTTATTTAACAAATGTATCTCAACATCCTCTCTGTGCTAGATAGAGTTCAACACTGGGGAGCGGGAAAGAGATGCCTGGCTCACTAAGCTGTGCCCACCCACCACAGATGACCACAACCGGATGGGGAGGGAGCAGGGCACAGGATACCCAGCACGTGTGAGGGTAGAGAGGATGCATTTGGACCTCAGGGAAGGCATCTTAGTTGGGAGCCCCTGAGAGCAGGCAACAAGAGTTAGGAAGCGAGTAGTTTACCTAGGAGATGATGATTCCAGGAAGCATGGTGATAGAGCAGGGAAGCGAGACGGGGAAGGAGAAGAGCCAGTGAAGGAGTGTCATCGGGGGCTTGTGCTGTGGGCGACTGGGGCTCAGCCTAGCTGTGGGCCTTCGAAAAACTGCGTGGGTCATGGCCCGGAATTCACTCTGAGGGCTGAGGATGCCAGGGTCCATTCACGGCTCCGTGCATCCTCAGCCGAGGCTCTGCTGAGCTCAGCTCCCTGGCTCTTGTGTGCCATCCTCGCTGGTCTCACCTATGCCATCACCAGAGAATGTCCAGGATACAGAAAGCCCGGGGTGGGGGGCGGGGGCAGGGGAAAGGTGTGCAGGTGGCCCCTGGGGGTGGAAGGAGGACGTAAAGGACAGTGCCTGTGACACAGGCTCAGGAGAGATACGGAAGCCAGGGTTAGAAGGAGGAAATAGAAGGAAAGGCGAGCCAGGCAGAGAAGGAACACACTCGCAGGCAGAGTGGCATGAAGAGGCGGGTGACAAGTGTGGTGACCAGTGTGGTGGGCGGAGGTGTCCTGGGGGAAGAGCTGAGGCTAGAGGAGGTCGGGCTGGACCAGGAAGGGCCTCGAATGCCGGGCTTATGGTGAGCCTCTCTGCTGTGGGCAGGCATGCAAGGGGCGGGCCATGTGACGGCTCCACCTGTGCAGGAGGTGAGAGCCCCACCAGGGACTCGGAATTCAGGGTCATGGTTCCTTGGGCCCCTCCGCCACAGCCCTGTTCCCGGCAACCCTGCTCCAGCTGCTCCGCCTGATGACAGCCCATCGGTCATCAGGGTCTCTGGGCAGCACGGGAGCCTCCGGCCATCCTCCCAACACGGTCGATCCTGCAGTATTTGACTTGTGCGTCCCCGAGTTGTACAGACAAAGCTCTGCATATCACCAGATCAATTAAAACAACTGCCACCGGGCCCCAGGACTCCATCAGGAGCCCTCCCCTGGGGCCTCCTCCAGGACTGCAATCCTCTCCTCTCATCCGCTGTTTTTCTGGATACCTCCATCTCCGTTTTAAAGGCCTCCCCGCCACAGCTTCCTTGTCACTACATAATAGTAATTGCTTGTCTTTATGAGGGCTTACAATATGCCTAAGATGATTTATGGCATTTAAGCCTTAAAGTAGAGCTATATTGCAAGTGCTATTAATATCCCTGTGTTCAGTTATCAGACAGAGGCATGGGGCAGGGAAGGGACTTGCCCAAGGTCACACAGCTTGGAAGTGATGAGATCAATTCCAATCCAGGCAGGCTGGCTGCAGAGTCCACAGGCTTGACTGCACTCCCACCCTGGTTCGGGATCCGGGGCCTTCTCTGATGCTGCCCCTGCCCCACCTCCCTTCATCACCTAATCCCTGACCAGTCCTGGTGATAGAGAAGCAAACCCAGCAGCTCCCCTCCTGTCTGGCCCCCTGCTTCACTCCCTCCTCCCTGCCTGCCCGAGCCCAAGTCCTCATCCCCGGGAACCCACCCAAGGCCATTCTCCACCTCGCTGGTGCCACATTCCTCCCATAGCTCAGCTCTGAGCGGAGAGGATGCTGCCTCTTGCATGGAGATATCCATGACTCCCTCGTCTCTGAGCCTCCACAGCTTTCTGTTCACATGGACAGTTTTTACCCTTTTACTCCACAAATCAAAAAATGCTTTGATTTATGCACCTCCTCTTGTTTCTTCTTCTGAGCTGTGAGTTCCTAAAGACCTGGGAGTATTGCTTAATCTCTCTCTGACTCATCTAGTGCCCAGTGGGTTCTGTAAACTGCTTGGGGAATGAATGAATGAGTCAACAAACCCACAGGAGAGGAGACATTCATACTCCTTGTCTCCCTTCCCTTGCCTAGGACCTCAGAAAGCCCATCCCTGGCCCTTTTCCACTGGGCACTGCTTACCTTCTATAAACCACCTACTATGCCCAGCAGGGAAAGCCAGGCAATGTGTTCCCCAGCTCCAACAGAGAGTCCCAGAAGCAAGTCCCCAGGCAATGCCGGGGCCCCAGGAGCTGGTGCAGCAGAGAGCAGAGCCTTGTTCTTCCAACCCACAGGCTGCACAGAGCTGCAGGGGCCCCGGCAGGGAGAAGAGAGAACCCCGATCAGAACAGACAGGGAGGCGGCCCTGGGAAGAGGCTATTAGCAACCACCTTGCTGATCAGTGTCTCAATTAATCTCTATGACACATTGGAAACTTCAGAAAGAAACAAAGCAGATTAGAAAAAAAGAAAAAAAGAACAGACTCAGGCCCCAGAGGACAGGTGCCTGGGCCGGGTGCTGGGAATGTGAGTGTCTCTTGGGACTCGGCTGCCAGACAGTGGCAGCGTGTTGCAGACCGTGCCTGAGTCTCACTGCGCCAGGGGCTGGGCTTTGGCAAGGGCCAAATTCAAAAGCACAAAGTTGTTCAAGAGAAAGGAAAATCTCAAGATTCCAGACGGGCCCTAGACAGTCATGAGCCCATGAGCTTAAGTCAGGGACTCAGTCTTCTGCCTACATCTGCCCTGGGAGCTGTGTGTTGGAGACTCTCCCAGGCCACCTGCCCAGAAGAAGTGTGTGTTGGAAAAGAAGGAGGTGTGGGGTGCCTCCTGACCCTTCATGATGAGACGTGGCAGGACAGCACCGGGTTGTGAAGGTCACGCTCAGCTTAACACAGGCCCCCATAGCTCATCCGAGAGGCGGACGATGCTACCATTTGGGCACATTTCCAGGGACAGAAAAAGCCATTTTAACAATAAGGGCCTTTATGCTCAGGGCAGTCAGAATGTTTCTCGAAACGTCTGACAACATGACATGATATAGAAGGCGAAGTGTTGGTTGAGCTGGCCCAGCTAGTTCGAGTCCTCCGCTCCCACCCAGCTCTATGTTTCGCCGTCTGCATATGAGGTTAGCTTGGAGCAGTGGTTTTCATGATGTCCCTGGTGGAGCCCTGAGAAGGCTATGGAGCCTTTTCGGTACCTGTGGCATCCAGTCTTTAAGAGCCCAGAGGGCAGAAACGGGTTCGAGCAGTGTGGGCTGGTAATCAAGCTCTCCAGGAAAATGAAGCCCTCCTTTGTAGAACCTGCTTGTGCCTGTGGTGTAAATGCACTCACCATGCCTGATTTCAAGCTGCCAATGGTTTAGCGACTTGCTTTCAAAGCTCCTGAAAAGTTAACAATTGTCCCTAACAAGCTGGCTTTGGCTGCAGAAGAGAATTTACCGCATGGTACTTGTCACGTCTTTAACCTCCCGGGCCTCCGTTTCCTCTTGTGTGAAATGGGATGATAACGGTGTCTGTGTAATGGGGTTGTAGGGGTTGTAGAGGTTCTTGTGAGTGTTAAATGAAGGGGGTGGAATGCACTCAGCATCATGCCTGGCACATGATCAGCTGTGTTGCTGTTATTATTATAGTTGGTGTTATTTGTTTTACCCATTGGGCTTCCACTCAAGGTTTTGTTGGAAGAAAATGATCCAGCTGCACCCATGCTCACCCTGCTAACATCTTCTGGGACCCATGCACGCGTGCATGCACACATACACACACCCCATCCCATTTCCTCAGCAGCCTTGGTGTCTGCTCCATTTTATTAAAGCAGAAAGCAGTGACAATTATTTTCATAATGAACTGGCTCTTCAAATTAATGCCAATTACACTATGCAATCATGATTAAGATTATGCATTAATCAACGGTGCCAACCTACTTATTAGCCTCTTTAAATAACGATTGTGAGGAATGTATAACGATCGTGAGGAATGTATGGGAAGGAAGAGAATGGAGAGGAGCCAGTTGGATGGGGGAGCTGCCTGGAAGCGGGACAGGGTGCTCTCTCCAGAAGCCAAGACCCAGAGCAGACTTTCTTCCATGGGGTGGAGCCTGAGTCAGAACCCAAGCCCATCAGACCCTGAGCTTCCATACTTCCTGCTCTTCAGAGCCCGCTGCACAAGAGAAAAAGATCAAGAAGGCCATAAAGGAGAAGGGAGAGGAACCCTCAACAGATGAGAGCTTTTCAATAGCTGAGGTTCCATGCCCCCGTCCCCTCCTCCTAAAGCACTGAAAAGTGAGTGTGGCTGATGCTTGCCTTGGATCAATGTCACCCCTGTCTTTGATCAGGTCTCTCAGATGCAGAGCCTGAGTCAAGGATTCAGGTGCCTAGGGTTGATGCGGAGAAGGGTGTGCTTTAGGAAAACCCCGTAGGGGAGCAAGCACAGCAAAATAGAGAAGGGGACAGAGCTGGGAAGCCTTGGGTGAGATCTGGTCTCTGTCTGATGTAAGTGGCAGTGTTGGAAAGGTCTCGGAAGCATACACGTACCACAGTTATACCCACCCTGAGACAAGGGGACGACCCTTTATAGTGATACTGCACCCAGCATCACTCAGTTAGGGCTTCCTTGGTGGCTTAGCGGGAAAGAATCCACCTGTATGTAATGCAGGAGACGCTGAACACTTAGGTTCAATCCCTGGGTCGGGAAGATCCCCTGGAGGAAGGCATGGCAACCCACTCTAGTATTCCTGCCAGGAGAATCCCATGGACAGAGGAGCCTGGTGAGCTACAGTCCACAGGGTCACAAAGAGTCAGACACAACTGAGTGATTGAGCACATCATTCAATTACTGCCTGCACTCTGCCCCCAGAACAGCTGCTCCTCCTAAGTCGCTTCAGTCATGTCCAACTCTGTGCGACCCCATAGACGGCAGCCCACCAGGCTCCCCTGTCCCTGGGATTCTCCAGGCAAGAGTGCTGGAGTGGGGTGCCATTGCCTTCTCCAATGCATGAAAGTGAAAAGTGAAAGTGAAGTCACTCAGTCATGTCCGACTCTTAGCGACCCCATGGACTGCAGCCTACCAGGCTCCTCCATCCATGGGATTTTCCAGGCAAGAGTGCTGGAGTGGGGTGCCATTGCCTTCTCCGGCCCCCACAGCAGAGGTAAGAGCAATTCTCTAGAGAAAAGGACAGCCTGGGAACAGAACTAAGATTCAAAACCAGGTCTGCTGCATCCAGAACCCACTCTCTGAACCTCTGTGCTGTATCTAAATATTTGCTCTCTGGGTATCCCAAGACATTCAAACTTTAGGGGTCACTTTGCCCCTAATGTTCAAGTAGGGTGACCCAAGCTTGCACTGTGTTTGGGGGATAGAGGTTGGAGGGCAGCCCCTCCCTAGTACCTCTGAGATGCCCTAGGGCTTAAGTTTCTCATCTCCTTTTGTTCCAACTTCCTTCTCTACTGAATTTTCCATGCCCTCTCTCATCCCAGCTCCTATACCTCTTTTCCTCTTTCTGCCCCAATTCACCCTGTCCAGGCTTTGCCCAACTTCCTTCACTGTTGCCGAAGAACACAAGCCAGGGGTAGTTTTCTGCGACTGGCTTTGGTAAACTATGAGGCTCCTGTAAGTAAAAAGATAAGAGTACAGCTCAGGCTAAATGGGCACTAAAGTGTTAGCATGGCCTTTCCTGCCACTTGCCTTTGGTCCTGGGATATACTGTCCTTTCCTTTCTCCCTTTTGGGGCACACTTCCTATCTACCCTCTTTCTCTTGGGCCCTTCTCACCCATCCTCCCCACACAAACAATCAACAGCCTACCTTTGTTTCTTTCACACAGCAATTTCCAGAGAAGGTGATGGCACCCCACTCCAGTACTCTTGCCTGGAAAATCCCATGGGCGGAGGAGCCTGGTGGGCTGCAGTCCATGGGGTCGCTAAGAGTCGGACACGACTGAGCGACTTCTCTTTCACTTTTCACTTTCATGCATTGGAGAAGGAAATGGCAACCCACTCTAGTGTTCTTGCCTGGAGAATCCCATGGATGGAGGAGCCTGGTAGGTTACAGTCCATGGGGTCACAAAGAGTTGGACACGACTGAGTGACTTGACTTTACTTAATAACTGTTAAGTCCTGGCCACATCCCATGCATTTAGCTACATTGTTTTCTTTCTTCCTGGCAGCAATCAACCTTGGAAATATGTACCCCATTTTGCAGATGGAGAAACTGAGTCTTGGAGAGTGTAACTTCCTCCTGTGACTGGGGTTTGCACTGAGGTCTGGCTGTCTCTGGAGCCTAAGTTGAGAACCACTCCACTATTGGTTCTAACAGCTGACTACCACATGCATGTGCTGGTTATGGTCATCTGTTTATTGTCAGCTGAGTCCTCCTTGAGAGCAGGGGCCCAGGACTGACTTCTCTCATTCCAGCACCCAGTGACGGGTGAGCACATGGCCGAGACCAATGGGTATTCATGGAACCAAATGGTGTAGCCTCTGGGCTTGGGTCTCAGTGACTTGAGACCCCTCCCTCTCCTTTCCCCGCCTCCACCTGCCATGTCTGAGAGGCAGGCAAGGACATGTGAAGCTCTAGGAAATAGCCCTTTCTCCCGTGATCTTTGACTTTCATTAGAGATAGGACTCTGTAATGGCTAGTTTTTTCCTTAGACTTTCTTGGGAAAAGATTTTTTTAATGTTTATGTTTTAAAATATTAAAAATAATACTCATTCACTGGAAGTAATTTGGAAAAATCAAGAAACTACAAACAGCAAGATTAAAAGTATCTGTAAATCTCTTTTTCCCAGGGAAGCTCACTGGTACCATGGTTCAAATCCTTCCAGTCTTTTTTCTATAAATGTAGTTACGTGCTTTTTATTTGATAAATAGGTTTCATACTGTAATATTACTTTGTTGCCTTTTGGGGGAAGCAGAATGAGCATTCTGGTATCATTAAGTATTTTTAAAGAGCATTTTTGAAAAGCTTTTTCCCTTATTGTCAAAGCTCTTCTTCATTGTAGAACACTTGGGGGAGAAAAACACTAAGCAAAAGGAATCCATTATCTTTTTACTTTCCAGAAAGAACCTCTGTTAACATTTTGGTGTATGCCCTTCTGGTATGTCCTTTTTGATTTTAATTGGAATTGCATTAAATTTATAAATTAATTTGAGGAGAACTGACATCTTTACAATATTGAGCCTTCCCTTCCAGGAGAAAGTTATGTCTCTCCATTTATTCAAGTCTTCTTTTATGTCCCCCAGTAAAGTTTTGTAGTTTTCTTGATATAGGAATTGCACGTTTATTGTGAAGTATTTTATTTTTTTGCAGTTGCTTTTGTGAATAGGGTTTCTTTTTTCCCTTGTAATTCCTCACTGTTTATTGCTGATTTATAGGAAAGCTATACATTTTTCTATATACGTTTTTATGTGCTGGCCCCTTGATGAGCTTTCTGTTTACTTTCTACTAGGTTTGATATGATTCTCTTGAGTTTTTAAGAAAACGGTAATAAGCATCTTCAAATAATACTGTGTCTCTTCTCTGATTGCATGACTGTGATTTGTTATTTTTACATTATATACCATGTTTTGAAGGCAATTTTATCATGGAAGATATGCTTGTGCTTAGGGAGAATGGGATAGTGAATCCCTGTGTACTTACCACCTGGACCAACAACCCATGACTTTTCCTATCCTATCTGCATTCCTTTCACTTCTACTCCGCCCATATTATTTTGAAGCAAATCCCGGACACCACATCCTGCCATCCTATACCCTGACTGTTAATGCCAGCAAGTTGTTCTGCCATATGGGTGGATTTTAATACATTGAGCAGTCTTCTGCTTTTGAACATCGAGTTGTTTCTATTTTTTCAATATTATGTCAAAAATATCCTTATACATAAATGTTTATGTGTCTCTAACTCTCTAACTTTTTCTAAATTTGTATCTGTAGAAAATGGAATGACTGGATCATATGGTATTTTGATCACTTATTTTCCTTTAAGCACATACACACCATCACATGATGGCTTTTCTGATTAGAAATATAACACATGTTCACTGCAGAACTTTTTGAAAATACAGAAAAACACAAAGAAGGAAATTAAAGTCATCCATAATCCTTCTACTCAGAGAGACCTCCTGTTAACCTTTGAGGAGGTGTTCTCCTTGTCTTCTTTTATGGACGTGCTGCAACCCCA
The DNA here is from genome assembly GCA_006408695.1 of Aepyceros melampus. Classification (NCBI taxonomy): domain Eukaryota; kingdom Metazoa; phylum Chordata; class Mammalia; order Artiodactyla; family Bovidae; genus Aepyceros; species Aepyceros melampus. The sequence continues at coordinate 272,615 of SJXQ01008680.1, read as the reverse complement.
CACAGACGCACATGCAGGCACACTCTGTGTTACAAACCGTAACCCTGCTGGAATACCAGCATGGGGCTGGGGAGAATAGCAGACTTATTTGTTCACTTTTTTAAACATTCAAAAAATCATTTTTTAAAACAATGAAGCAACCTGGATACCCATCAACTGGTGGTGAATGGGTAAATAAACTATGGTACAGCCATACAAAGTAATGCTGTTTAACAATAAAGAGAAATGAAGTACTGATACATGCTACAACATAGATGAGCCTCAGAAACATCATGCTCAGTGAAAGAAGCCAGATGTGGAAGACCACCCGTAATATGATTCCATTTAAAGGAAGTGCCCAGAAAAGACAGATCTCTAGAAACAGAAAGTAAATTAATGGTTGCCTGAGGCTGAAGCATGGAGGGGACGAAAACAGTGATTGACTGTAAGTGGACACTAGGGATCTTATAGGGTTGCTGGGAATGTTCTGAAACTGGATTGTGGTGATGGTTATGCAATTTAGTAAATTTACTAAAAATCATTGTACTTCTAAAATGGTGAATTTTGTGGAATTTCTTCATGTAAATAATACCTCAATGAAGTTAATGTTTGTTTGTTTACAAATAGAGGTTTATATGGGGAAAATAAGTAGAAAGAACAAATTAAGAAATTTATTACCTAGGACTGTTTACTGGTGTTGCTTTGAACTGTCTTTTCTTCTTTTGTCACTGACATAAATCCCTCCTCATCTTCCTTTTTATTCTTCCTTCTCTAACGTGGGGTCACACTGCATCTCTGCTTTATAACTTTTGTTTTTCACTTAAAGCTATATCATGGATATTTCCCAATCATTAAATGTTAGCTATTATATGGAAATATATGGCTATTTCCATGTACTAGTAAATGAATGACAAAAAAATTGCCATTCAGTTACTATTTCTTTGGTGTTATCTTTAGATCCACCTCCTTTCACATGATCTGTTTACCCATTGTTGAATTCAATTACTAGAAACTGAGGTGTTGAGTCAAAGATCTGTGAGTTTTTAAGGCTTTTTGTATATTTCTAATAGCCATCAAGGAATGAGGATGTACTTGTTCCTACGTCTACCAACAGTTAAGCAAATGTCCCTTTCCGAACACCCTGGGCAAAGCTGAGTGCTATCATTTATTTTATGTTTGTTAATGGGACAGTCAGAAAACGGTATTTCACTGTTGGCTCAAACTGAGTTTATTTGATTATTAGTGGGGATGTACCTTTCATCATGTATTAATAGTTCCTTTGTATTGTTCTTTCCTTTTGTGAAAAGCCCATGCTTGCTCTTTGCATATTTTTCATTTGAGTATTTGTCTTTTTAAAGAATTTTAAGTGGTTTTTGTAAAATTAGAGCATCAACCTTTACATGTTACTGATATTATTTCCAATTTTGTTTACCATTTAATTTTGTCTATGGGTTTTGAAATCTATACATTTTATATTGTCTCTATGAAGTTATCAATCATTCTTCTATAATTTCTGACTTTGTTGGAAAGCCTCCTCCACTTCAATATTATATAGTATTCACCTATATTTATTATCTTTTTGGTTCTTTTACAGTGTTTTTTCCCCTTCTTTCCCTTACTTCCTTGCTATTTAATCTTTACTCCATCTGAAACTTTTTTTTGATATATGGCTTAAGATTGGAATCTAACTTGCATTTCTCCCAAATAATTGAATAATTGTCTCAGCACAATTAATGAATAATTCATCTTTTGCCTTCTGATTGGAAATAGCCATCTTTATCATGTCTTAAATATTTATCTCTACTAGAGCCTCTTTCTGGGGATTTTATCTCATTCTATTGACTTATCTGTGTTTCATATGCCGTTAGGGCTTGGTTTTAATTATTTTGGCATCATGATATATTTTAAATCCGGCAGTGCAAGTCATCTCTCATCTCTGTTTAGGCTGTCTCCTGTTTAGTCTTCTAGATGTATTTTAGAGCTGTTTTGTCAAGTAAAAAAAAAAGTGTGTGTATCAGTTCAGTTCAGTTCATTTCATTTCAGTTGCTCAATCATGTCCAGCTCTTTGTAACCCCATGAATCGCAGCACGCCAGGCCTCCCTATCCATCACCAACTCCCGGAGTTCACTCAGACTCACGTCCATCGAGTCAGTGATGCCATCCAGCCATCTCATCCTCGGTCATCCCCTTCTCCTCCTGCCCCCAATCCCTCCCAGCATCAAAGTCTTTTCCAATGAGTCAACTCTTCGCATGAGATGGCCAAAGTACTGGAGTTTCAGCTTTAGCATCATTCCTTCCAAAGAAATCCCAGGACTGATCTCCTTTAAAATGGACGGGTTGGATCTCCTTGCAGTCCAAGGGACTCTCAAGAGTCTTCTCCAACACCACAGTTCAAAAGCATCAATTCTTCGGCACTCAGCTTTCTTCACAGTCCAACTCTCACATCCATACATGACCACTATATATATATAAATACATATATATTCTATGATTCTGATTGGAATCACATTAAACTGAAAAGGTAATTTAGACACCTCTCTCCTTGACCCTGACTGCCCAACATGACATGCTTCCTCATTTAACATGCCTCCTATTTTTATGCCTCTCGCTTAAGGTGTTTTGTTTTTTTTCATTGCCATTTTTAATATTGGAGTTGGTTCATGATTAGTTATTTAAAATTTGCTGATATTGCAAAGGAAATCCTTTGGCCATTAAGTTTTTACTGGTTGTTGTTTATTTAAAGTAACACTTAATTTGTGCTCACTGGTCATTGAACTTGAATCTCCTACTAGTTCTTATTGGTGTTCATGTTTAGGGATTATTTTAAGAGTTTTTACGAAGGCTTTTACATCATTTGCAAATAAGAATTTTTTTCTTCCTAAGAGGTGTGCCTCTAAGTTATATTTCCTTCTTATCTCAGTGGTTAATGGTGTAATGTAACTCTTCACACACCTCCTCTTTTTTTCCTTTAATGAGCATGCCTCTTGTGTTTCGCCATTAGTTGATATTAAAGGCCAATTTGAGCTGAAGATTCTTCAAGTATCTTTTCTAGAGCTAGATTATTAAGCATTCTTAACAGCAGTAGATATTGAATTTTATCAAATGCCTTCCTGCATTTTGTGAGTTGATCATATTTTTCCCCTTTGAACTACTGATGTGATGGAATGATATTCATAGATTTCTTTATCTTGAACCACACTTTACATTCCTGGAATACAACTCTGTGATCATGGTATGTTATCCTTATAATAATATTCTGGTAGATTCTACTTGCCAGCATTCTACTGAGAATTTTCATAGCAACATTCATAAGTTGGTCAGTTTTATTTTAGCTCTGTTTGTCAGTCCCTGTTATCAGGAATTTGCCAGCTGAGTGAAATGAACTAGGAGAATTTTCATATTTCTTATGCTCCGGCACAATTTCCACATAGGGGGATTATCTGGCATATTATTGAACATTTGGGGGAAGAATCTTGCCCATAAAACCTTCTGAGCAAGCATATTTCTTAGCATACCTCCTCCTTCACCAGCACACACAGTTTTCCCCATCTCTCGCAGGAGGAATCTTTGAGTATGCAGACGGCCCCAACGCCCAGGTCATGAATGCCGAGGAGCATGCCTTTCGATTTTCTGCCAACATCATCAACAGGAACAGGACTCTGCTGCCCAACACAACCTTGACCTATGACATCCAGAGGATCCACTTCCACGACAGCTTCGAGGCCACCAAGAAGGGTGAGTGTGCTGCCCCGCCGTCCTCTTTCTGGCCTTGTGGGGCATAGGCCTGTGTTTGTTGTCCAAAGTCCTTAAAACATACCAAAAATCTGGCTGGGTTTGGGGATTAGAGCCTTTTCTGCCCGGTTTTTGGACCAGCCTCAGGCCCAGTTAGGCTTAAGTTGAGTCACCTCCCAGGAGCAGTGGTTTGTCCATCAGGAGTTCCCAGGTCACAGGCAAAGGCCATGAAGGGCTTTGGGAAGGGGTGGGGTATGAGGGATGGAGTCCGAGATGGGTGAGGAGGCAGCCCAGGTCTTCACAGCCTCTGAACCAAAGCCAGCATTTTCACATTTACTTTTTCTTTCATTGAAATCCTGCCCAGTAAATCGGTATTTAAAATATATATAAAACAGATTATGTAGAGATTCAAACATGCAACATTTACTTTCCATAAAAGGACTTGCTAAAAACAAAAACAGCTGTGTCTGTGGCTGCAACAATTTGACCCCAGTGACGGATGACACTTGAAGTCTGACACTGACCTCAGCTTAAGTATGTTTTCTTTTTTTTTTTTGCTGCTGCTGCTAAGTCACTTCAGTAGTGTCCAAATCTGTGCAACCCAGGCATTAGAGTTTACTGTAAACATGTCACTAACGTGAAAGAATGCTGCTGCTGCTGCTAAGTTGCCTCAGTCGTGTCCGACTCTGTGCGACCCCATAGACAGCAGCCCATCAGGCTCCCCTGTCCCTGGGATTCTCCAGGCAAGAACACTGGAGTGGGTTGCCATTGCCTTCTTCAATGCTGAAAGTGAAAAGTGAAAGTGAAGTCGCTCAGTCGTGTCCGACTCTTAGCAACCTCATGGACTGCAGCCCACCAGGCTCCTCCGTCCATGTGATTTTCCAGGCAAGAGTACTGGAGTGGGGTGCCACTGCCTTCTCCTTTTTTTGCTGCATAATAACAATAAAACCATAATTCACAAAAATAATTGTAGTAAATCCAATCAAACACTTTTCACCATACCTGAGTTTTAAAAAGTCAAAACTAAAATATTGGGCTATATTCTTTCACGTTCAGAGAAGGCAATGGCACCCCACTCCAGTACTCTTACCTGGAAAATCCCATGGATGGAGGATCCTGGTAGGCTGCAGTCCATGGGGTTGTGAACAGTTGGACACGACTGAGTGACTTCCCTTTCACTTTTCACTTTCATGCACTGAAGAAGGCAATGGCAACCCACTCCAGTGTTCTTGCCTGGAGAATCCCAGGGACAGGGGAGCCTGATGGGCTGCTGTCTATGGGGTCGCACAGAGTCGGACACGACTGAGGCAACTTAGCAGCAGCAGCAGCATTCTTTCACGTTAGTGACATGTTTACAGTAAACTCTAATGCCTGCACAGAAAGGACTGGAGAACTTTATTCCAAGATCCTCACGGAAAAATCATAGCAATTTGTCAATACATGAATGAGCTACCAGTTTCCAATGTGGCATATGGCACATCTGAGTATACAAGCATGCTCTTTTGTTACTGTCTTTTAAAAATGCCATATACATATATTTAAGTGGAATTTAACTTAAAGGCCTAAATAACTTTGGGAATAACTTCCATAGAACCCTAGAGGTCCATGGAACTCCATTTTAAAAAAACCCTCAGACCTAAGGAATCTTGGTTCCCAGAGAAACCTAGGTCATTCCTCCCATAATATTCTTTTATAGAGCCTCGCTTTTCTTCTTCAAGGCCCTTATCACAATTTTTAGTTAAATCATTGTAGGTATTTAATATCTTTCCCCTCCTTACCAACACCACTGAAAAGAAGGTTCTCTCTGTTAACTGATACAGCCTGGCACCTAAAAGGCTGGCCTATAGTAAGTGCTCAATGAAACGGCCATTGAATGAATCTGTGAGTGAGTAGTATGAATACAGGGGATGGGAGGCTGAGCATCACTGCCCAGGACCACCGCCCAGGCTGAGCTGACGGTGATATCCATGCATCTTGGGAAGACAGCCCATCCACAAGATCCCCTTGGTCTTTCTAAGGGCTTCCCAGTAGCTAATCAAGGTCTCCCGGGCTCTCAAGGGCAGACTTGCCAAGGGGCTGCCTGCTTCCAGCTCTTCTGCAAAGCCCCCTTGTAAAGTAAACCTCTCCATACAGAAAGGCAGAGTAGCATGGCCTTGGAGCCAGACAGCCCAGAGTTGCACCCTGTCCACTCTGATGTCAGTTGTGTGACCTTGCACAAAATACACAGCGACTCAGTTTTCTTCATCTACAAAATGGGCACACCTCTGTGATGAGAGCAGTGCCTGGTTCACACAAAGTCCCATCAGACTTTGCTCCTTTTACCTTGGCTGCCTTGCTGTCCACTCACTGAACCATCAGGTCAGGGGCTTGACATCTTCAGGCACTTTCCCATTGGTGGTCCCTGTCTCACCCACCCTGCTCCTTGCCTTGTGCACTGAAGATCAAGGGGTCTCTGACACTGAACACAGCTGTCACTGAGATTTTTGAGGCCACTGCCTCAGGGCCAACCTGCACACAGACTAGAGGCACTCACCCTGCTAGCCTTGAAGAGTGGTCCTTCCCCATCACTCCATCACTCACCTTCTCTGGTGCTGGCATGCTCTCCTCCCTACCTCCATCCTCCTAGCCATCTCCCAGCAAGCACTGCGGCCAACACCATGTAGTCAGGTCTCCATCTCCCTGCTGAGAGTCCATGCTGACACCCTCTGCCTGGCCTTGTCCAGATGGAAAATGGTTGACCTCAATCAAAACTGCTCAGTAAAAAGGTCAAAACACAAAACCAATGCCTGGAGACAGAACACAGAGGCCTGTATGCACACAACCACCCCGAGGGCCAGGCTCTGCCTTCTGTCCATTTTCCCTAAAATTCACTAAAAGACTATGATAACTCTCTAGTGGTGCACAAGCCATTCAGTGCAGAGACCTTGCCCAGCAGTGAACCAGGAGCAGAGTTTCAGTGCCTGCCGAGAAGCTTCCTCCAGTGGGAACTCACAGTCCCACACTATGTGGGATTGCCTGGCGGCGGGTGAGCAGACCCGAGATGGAGACACTCAGCTATGAGAGTCCAATCAGATTGGTCCAAGTGACCAAAGCCACAGCCCCTCCCCATCCTACAGGAGGTCACATGACTTGTTTGCAGGCCTGTCTAGTCTACCACCAACGTGGCCCACCAGCCACATGTGTGTCACTTGCCCCACAGTCTCTGGGTTCTAGTCGTCCCTGCTGTCCTCAGGATACCATGCTTCAGCCCACCTCAGGGCTTTTGCATGTGCTGTTCCCTCTGCTTATAACTCCCTTTCCCCATCCCACCTCTTTGTCTAAATAACTCCTCCCTCTCCTCTTAGCCTCCTGGTCCTCAGGGAGCCCTCCTCAATCCCATAGACAAGGTCAGATTTCCCTGCTTCCATCTCTTAACACCCTGGACCTTTCCATCACACCTCTGACCCCTGGCTATGTGGATATGGATGTGTGGGTATATCATGTGATTGCTGCCCATTGCTTCCACTCAGTGGCACGTAATTTGCCTCCTCAATGACGTAAATACAGAATCATGGTTCTGGTGCCATACACTAGTTTTGCTTGTCTTTGAACTTTCCCTGAGTAGAATACCAATATATACTTTTCTGAGTCTCGCTTCCTTCACCCTTCAATAGATCTTGAGGTTCATCTCTGTTGTCAGATGTAACAGTGGTCTCTTGTTCTTCATTGTCACGTAGTATTCCATTATATGAACAGGCCACAATTTTTAAAAAGCAAATTTACTGTTGAACATTTGAGTTGTTTCCATGTGAGGCCACAGAGTGCTCCTGCTGTGAACATTCTTGTGGGTATCTTTTGGCGCACAAACGCGGCATTTTTCATCGGCTGCATACCTTGTTGTTCAGTCGCTCAGTCATGTCCAACTCTTTGAGACCCCATGGAATGCAGCATGCCAGGCTTCCCTGTCCTTCACTATCCCTCAGAGTTTGTTCAAACTCATGTCCTTTGATTTGCTGATGCCATCCAACCATCTCATCCTCTGTTGTCCCCTTCTCCTCCTGCCTTCAATCTTTCCCAGCATCAGGGTCTTTTCCAATGAGTCAGCTCTTCGCATCAGGTGGCCAAAGTATTGGAGCTTCAGCTTCAGCATCAGTCCTTCCAATGAATATTCAGGGTTGATTTCCTAGGATGCATACCTAAGAGTGGAAATGTGAGGTCATCCAATGTGCATATTTCAGCCTAACATTTTTCCAACTAATTGCTGTACCAATTAGCACCCCATGCCCCTGCAGTAAAGCAGGACAGTTGTGGTTGCTCTATGTCTTTGCTAACTTGTGGTGAAGTATGTTTTATTTTTGGTGGTTTATGTGGCGGATGTCTCACTGTGGTTTTACTTTGTATTTCCCTGATGACCAGAGTTATTGAGCATCTTTTCATATGCTAATAGATCATTTGGAGCTTCTCTTTCCTGGAGTGTCTTTTGGAGGCTTTCAACCACTTTTGAAAATTGAATTGCTTGTCATTTTCTTATTGATTTGTAGGAGTCTTTATACATTCTGGACACGTGTCCTTTGTTGCGTAAATGTATTGCAAATATCTGTTGCCAATGAGCTTGCCTCCTCACTCTCCTAGTAGTATCTTTTGAGGAGCAAAGTTTTTCATTCAGAGGAGTCCAATTTATCAATGTTTCCATTATGGCTAATGCCTTTTGTGTTCTGTTTTTTTCTATCCTAAGGTCATGAAGATATTCTCCTATGTTCTCTTCTAGAAGTTTGATTATTTTATCTTTCAGAGTTAGCTTTATGATCTGTCTCAAATTGATTTTCTGGGTAGGGTGGGAGGTATGAGTTGAGGTATATTTTTTCTACATAATGCTGGTGGGAGTGAAAACTGTTCAACTTCTCAGGAGAACTGTGTGGAAATATTTACTAAAGCGAAATATATGTGTGTAAGGATATTCCCAGCCACTTTCTTGATAATAGCCAAAGTTGGAAATAAATGAAAGGTCCATCAACAGCAGAATGGATAGATGGGGGAGGGTACAGCTATACAATGGAATTGAATCAGCAATAAAAACAGAAGCAACTCTTGCTATGCATACCATCATGGATGAGGCTCACAGACATTGTTGAGTGAATGAACAGTGATTACTTTTGGAGGAGGGAGTCCAGTGCATATAAACTGGAAAGGGGAAGACAGAACCTTCTTAGGTGTTGCAAATGTTCTGTATTCTGATATAAGTAGTAGTTACATGAGTACAGTTATATGTAAAAATTCATAGAAGTCTATGCTTAAAATTAATGCACTCCACTGAATTATATCTCAATAAAAAAATTAAGTGGCTCCTGTCTACCATCACTCTCCCTTAATGTCCTTCTGATAACACACCTAAGACAGACCCCTGCTGTGGTCAGAATCATCGCTGTCTGACCCTGAAGGCATTTCTGCTGTTGGATCATACTCCCCATTGGGTACCCTCTATCCCTCGGGGAAACCCCGTGTTCTGTGATCTTTATTTTTCCTTTTGATCTTTGGTTTTTAAAAATGTATTTCTTGGGAGCATCATTAGGACTCTTCCAGGGGGGTGAACTTGGGCCTCATTCTAATTAACCCAATGATAATTCACTTTTTCTCGGCAGAGGTTCTCATCACAGCTGGACCGAGCCACCTCAGGCCCTGTGGGTTGAGGGGATGCAGAGGCAGAGAGCCTGGCACCGCCTGCCTGGCCAGCTCTGGTTGAATCAGTCCTTCCCTCTACATGAGGCCCAGAAGGTCTTTTCCCATTAACAGGGACATTCACTTATTGTCTTTATTTTTAAACGTTTTGTGGAAAATTAAAAGAAGAGTGACTGCCAGGCAGTGCCTGAGCCAACAACTCAGAGAGCGTCTGTGTTTTCTTCCAAGCCTGACCGGAGGAGCCTGGAATCGACCCAGCCCTCCCCAGGCTCCTCTGCCTTCATTTATTCTCTGGGCGGCTCAGTTCCTTTTAAGACACAAATTGATTGGGATAATTTTTGCTATAACTACAATTGCCATGGAAAGGGGGCGGGGGGTTGCATTCAGGCTGTGGACTCCTGCAATGACTGTGAACCACTGAGTTACTGTAAAATGACCAGAAAATGGATTCAAAATTGAAGTCACAAATAATGTAATTACTGCTGTGTGTGTTCAGGGCTGCCAGAACAAGAGTTGGCTGCCGCTCTGGAAACATCTGGAGATAAAGCTGCGGCTGCTATAACCCTACTTTCGTCCCTTTGGGGCAGCAGTATTCTTCCAGGCCAGAAGCCCCTCAGAGGGTGGAAGGAACATGAAGGGAAAAGGGATGTGGAGAGAGGCCACAGAGAAGAAAGAGGTGAAAGGCAGGGCTTACACCTCCTGTAACCCAACAGTGGGATCTGGTCATTGCATCTCTGGCAGGATGAAACCCAGTGTGGTCACTGTCATCATATCACACTGTCATCACCGCCATCAACACCTCCACCCCAGTGCCCATCACCACAGTCACTATTACCACTGTCGGTCGTGGCATCACCCCCACTCCTGAAGCATCAGCACTGCCAGCAGCAGCAGCAGCACTGCAGTGACAGCAGCGTCTTCATCATCACCAGTCTCATCCAGGCCAACATCACCACCACCATTCCCCTACTGTGGCCTCCGTTACAGTCATAGCATCAACATGATCATGACCAACCTTATCCATGCCATCAAAGTTGTTTCCAGCTCCATCCACATCCTTGCCAACGTCACCCGTCATCATCACCATCCCTCTCGCGTCATCAGCATCCTCATTGTCGCCTCTCATCACCAGCAACATCGTCGCCACCATCACTGTTATCACCATCAACATGGTTATCACCTCCTCTCTCATCAGCACTACTATCTTCATTCCTACCATCATCATCACCATTGCTTGCGTGACACGGACGTATTTATCATCTCAATCCCCTCGTCACCATCCCCCCATTGTTACAGCATCATCACTGCTCCACCCCACCAGTGCCATCACCATGATCATCAACAGCCTCACAACGTGGTCTGAAGACACCATCGTGACTATCATAACTGTCCCTACAGTTACCTTTACCATCTCACAGTCAACATCAGAATCATTTCCTTCAAGATCCCTCTTACAGTCCCCTGCCCCGTTGGCTCTGTGCTAGCCTCCAGGCCTGCATGTGCCATCCTCTGGAGGTACAGCCATGCTGCCATGGTCATACTCCTAGGCCTGTCCAGGGGTAGCCAGTAGACAGCTCCTTGTAAGGGGTGTGGACAGAGCTTGGACCTAAGAAGTAGGGTGTCCATATGACGAGTTCAAGGCCCTTTATGGTTCAGTATGAAACCAGTGGTCAAAGAGGAGGGGGTGGGGAGTGGGGGAGCTGGTGCCACCCCTCCCCACATCACTGAGTAGGAGAAGTCTCCATCTCACTTGACTTTTCAGGTTGTTTTGAGCATATTTGCCAAGGAAGAAGGAAAGGGCATGTTTTATAAAACAGTTTGTTAGCTTGACTTAAAGTATTTAAATATTTAGCCCCTTGATATGTGGGCCTCTATTTGATCTCTGGCCCTGGGCTTTGCAAACATTAGGGGTAGGTCAGAGCCCAGAAGGTCTTTCCCAGAGGCCCTTGGGGCAGCCAGGACATGTGTGAGTCCACTGTCATCCACGTCCTGCCTCCTCCCACAGGCGTCACGTGTCCATATATGTGCCCACTGTGTCGTTCCCATGGCCACAGGCTGGTGGCCACAATGCTGCGTGGAGGGTTGCAAGTGACAGAAAGCCAAATCCTACCTGGCTTAAGCAAGAAGAGAACGTGTTGGTTCAGGTAACGGAAGTCCAGGGTGCCACTTGATCACGGGGCCCATGTTTCTTTCTGTCTCTTCGCTCTGCTCTCCTCCACGGTGACTCCATTCGCAGACAAGCACCAGGGTCTTTCCTGTGAGCGCTAGAGGCTACACTACCTCAGATCTCACCTCCCCCAGGTCCAGTTATAGCGGGAAGCTTCCCCTTTTCAGTGAGAGGTCTCGTGCCATCCCATTGGCTCCAACTAGTCACATGACCAGCCTCCCAGCCAATGACTGGCCTGGGGTGCTGAGGGACCAGTCCGGCTAGAGCCTGTAGCCCTGCGGCTCCGAGGCTGGAGGTGGAGGGGCCGTGGAGCCCAGAGGGAAGCTGGCGGTAGCTGCCAGAGAAAGGGCAGTGGCTCTGCCCTCCCCGTGGCCGCCCCTGAAGTCCCAGTCTGTGGCTCTTTGGGGCGTGGTCCCTGCGTGAGCCGGTGCCCTGCTGGGAGCCCCAGCTGCCCTGGTTCCTCCTCGTCTCACGCTTCTGCCGTGCCCAGTGTTTCTTGCCCTTCCCGGAAGCATCCGCCTTCTGACCTGCCTGAGCCCTGGGCCTCCCCCAGGACGAGCAGCTGTTTGAAGGCAGGGATTCAGCCTCCATTCACTCAGCAGCTGTCAGTTAAGCACCAGGTACTGTTAAGCACTGCAGATACACCATCGTCATTTCTGCCTGATGAGTGCTGTGCGGCCTTTTTTTTTAACTGAAGTGTTACAATGTGGTTTACAGTGTTGTGTTAGTTTCAGGTGTACAGCAAAGTGAGCTACACACACACACACACACACGCACACACACATCTAATATTGAGTATAGTTCCCTATGCTGTATAGCAGGGCCTTGTTGATTATCTATTTCACATATGGCAGAGTATATCTGTTAATCCCAAACTCCTAGTTTATCCCTATGCTCTTTCCCCTTTGGTAATCATAAATTTGTTTTCTGTGTCTGTGAGTCTATTTCTGTTTTGTAAATGAGTTCATTTGTATCATTTTTTTTCAGATTTCACATATAAGTGGTATCAGGATATTTGTTTTTCTCTGTCCGACTTACTTCAGTTAGTATGATAATCTCTGGGTCCACCCACATTGCTGCAAATGGCATTATTTCATTATGGCTGAGTAATACTATTATTATGAGTAATACTATTTCATATGGCTGAGTAATATTCCAGTGTGTGTGCATGTGTGTGTGTGTGTGTGCATGTGTGCGCTCTGTATGCCACTTGTTCTTCACCCATTCATCTGTCGATAGACATTTAGGTGGTCTCCATGTCTCGGCTATTCTAAACAGTGCTGTGATGAACAATGGGGTACACATATTTTTTTGAATTAGAGCTTTCTCCAGACACATGCCCGGGAATGGGATTGCAGGATCGTTTGGTGACTCTACTTCTAGCCTTTTAAGGAACCTCCATATTGTTTTCCATAGTGGCTACACCAACTGACATTCCCCTCAACAGTGTATACTCATTATCTCATTCAACTTTCCTATGATTCTCTAAGGCCGGGACTATTACAACCCCAGTTTTGAGATGCAGAAACTGAGGTTCAGAGAGCTCATCAGTGCTGCAGCCTCAGAGGGGTCATCAGGCTCACAGCCCCTCATGCTCACAGTGCCCGGCTGCCCGACGAGACAGCACTGACCCCTGTACTGTCCTTCCGTTGCAGCCTGCGACCAGCTGGCGCTGGGGGTGGTGGCCATCTTCGGGCCGTCCCAGGGCTCCTGCACCAATGCCGTCCAATCCATCTGTAACGCGCTGGAGGTGCCCCACATCCAGCTGCGCTGGAAGCACCACCCACTGGACAACAAAGACACCTTCTACGTGAACCTGTACCCGGACTACGCGTCTCTCAGCCACGCCATCCTTGACCTGGTGCAGTACCTCAAGTGGCGGTCAGCCACTGTGGTCTATGACGACAGCACCGGTGAGTCGCCACGCCTGGCAGCACCAAGAGCAGGAAGTGAGGGTGGGAGAGCCCCGGGATCGGGTTCTTTGCTGCTTGCTCAGCTCAGCCGCCCTGTCCACACTTACACCCAAGCCTCATCCAGTCACGCTGATGCTCGCCCTGCACTCATCCACAACCTCGTGCGCACCAGCCACACTCACCCAAGCTGCTCCACACCTGCCCCCAACTGCCCCTGCCCCAACCCGGGCAGCATGCTCCAATCTGCCTCACACCTGCGTGGCCATGCCCACACCTGCCTACACCCTCCCGTTCACACATTCTCACCAGAAGCACACACATCCAGCTCTGTGCTGTGGGGCTGTGAGCGCAGACTCTGGATTCAAACCAAACAGCACATGATGTGGGCTGACCCTGCACTTAACAGCTGAGCAGCACAGAGCTATTTCTTCTCTGCCTCCTTCTTTCCAAAGACTCAAGTCCCAAGACGTTTCTTAGCCCTGCCTCTTAGAGAGTGACCTTGGCAAGTCACTTAACCCATCTGGCCCTGCTCTACCACGTGACAAGCCAAGAACTATAGCAGCCAGTTTGGAGAGAGCCCTCCAGCTCTCAGCTCCCTGTGATTGGATGTCAGCTCTTGATTACCTTCTAATGGGGAGTCAGGGTAGTGGGGAGAGACTCCCTCAGAAGAGATGCTCAGAAGTTTTCAACAAGCATCTCTATAGTTCCTGCTCTATCAGAAGTGCCGGACAGTAGATCCTGGGTGACAGAGATCCCCCCAACCCCTGCTCACTGCCCCCAGCCATCGAGAGGCACTGCTGCCCAGCTCCAAGTCTCGGCCTGCATTGCCGCAGCCCTGTATTTTTGTCTGTCTTCACGCACCACTGTGAATGATTGTCTGTCTTGGAGCCTGTTTCTGCTTCCAGACCATGAACCTTCTGTGCCTCCGGCATTTAGCACAGCACCTGGTACAATGAATACTGTTTAAATATTTGTTGAGTTGAATTGAGCTGAAAATAAAATGGAAATAAACTGTAATTAAATATGGCAGGAAACGCATGTTGGGCACTGGTAAGGAAGAAGAAATAAAGATAAAGTTATCCCATCTTCTTCTGAGAAGCTAGTCATATTGAAGGAGAGTCAGTGCCCACCCAGAGCTCACTGGTCTTTTCCTGGCCATCAGAGCTAAGAACCAAGTGACGTGTTCATACAGTCAGAGCTAGAGACACTTGGGGAGGGGAAGCTCCATGACCTTGGCTAGTGTGGGCTGACACCAGAGGAACAGCAACAGAGCCTGGCTTTGAGGATGGGTGGACAGGAAGAGGAATCATGAAGGCATTATATGAGGGAGGAACCGCAGGGGATCTCAGTATGGTAGGTGGGAGGAAAAGGTCAGATACACAGTGTGTATCAGGCTGTGGGCAAGGTCTCTGCAGTCTAGCTTCAGAGTTCAGGCTTTATCTGAACTGAGGCTGAGGACCATTGAGTGTTGTTGAACAAAGACATAGAATAATAAAAGCAGAGTTTTAGAGGGTGGCACTGACAACTGGGCAATTTGGCCACCTGATGCGAAGAACTGACTCATTGGAAAAGACCTTGATGTTGGGAAAGATTGAAGGCAGGAGGAGAAGGGGATGACAGAGGATAAGGTGGTTGGATAGCATCATCGACTCAATGGGCATGAGTTTGAGCAAGCTCCAGGAGTTTATGATAGACGGGGAAGCCTGGTGTGCTGCAGTTCATGGGGTTGCAAAGGGTTGGACACAACTGAGTGACTAAACTGAACTGACAGCAATGTGCAGAGAGTTAGAGGGAGAACATGGAGCAAGAAGACTGGGGCAGAGGTGGCCGTATTGGTCCAGGCAGGCACAAAAGGGTTGCTTGGAAGAGAACTTGGGGCCAGCATGGGAGAGAAGAATTAGATATGAACGGATCATGTTGAAATTACGTAGGAGTGTCATGGGCAAAGTGGCCGCAGTAGACACTGACATAAACTGCTGCCCAGCAGGACTGGGGCCTCCATATGCTGGATTCAGGTAGAGAGAGAGGCTTTGCAGGGGAAGACACTGTGGCATCAAGGAGGTCCTGGTGAGACTGGTCCAAGCAGATGCTGAGATCTGGAACCTCCTTGCCCCGTGGATGTCTAGAATCACAACACCTGACTCTTGGCTCTGATGACCAGTGGCTTCTGGGTAGGCACGCACTCCCCTACAATATGATTAACTCCTTAAAAGAAGATGGGATCGCATCTTCATTTCTTCACCTTTCCCAAGGCCCAACACACTTTTCCCTTCAGTATTTATTGTTTAATTAATTTTGATATTTAATTCAACTCAACAAATATTTTTAAATGTATGGTAGTCAGTAATGGCGCTGGATTAGTTAAGAAGATACTTAGTACTAGGCATTCAGTGTTGGATTCAGTCAAACAATAATATGACTTTGATGAAGAATAGTATTAGTAAGAAGTATGCTCCCAGACTCAGGATATTTCAAGGGGACAGCTTGTGGGTCATCAAACCCATGAAGTGGGAAGCACTTAATAGAAGGCTTTGACTGTGTTTGCTTTGGGGGTTGTTTCCATTAGGATATTTTGGCTGTAAGTACCAGACAACCCAATTCAAAGAGACTGGAGCAGTAGCCACTTAGTTATCTCACTGACAAGAGTATGGAGATGGGCCCTTCCAGGACAAGTTTAGCAGTTCATCAGAGTCAGGATGCTGGATCAGTATCACTGCAGTTCCCTTAACTTTCCCCCTCATGGTCACAATAAAGATGCTCCAGCTCCAAATATCAGATCCTCACACGATGATACCCCAGGAAGTGGGAAGGAAAGAGGTAGAAGACAAAGGGATTTTTCCTAATGTGATTTGTGCCTGTTCAGGGAGGAAAATCTGTCTCAGAACCTTCCAGCATACACCCTATCCAGTTCATTGAGTCTGTGCCCACTACCCTAAACATCCCATTCAGATAGGAATGGGACTCCTACTGATTGATTTCACCTACCATGAGTCATTTCTTAGGGCTGGCACACAGCCACCAAAATCAGTGGTTCTCTTAATATTCTGGAAGAAGGGACATCAGTTATCTATTTCGATAATAATTCTGTATAACAAACCACCCCAAAACAATGTGGCTTGAAATAATAAGCATTTGTTTAGCTCACAAGTCTGTCGGGTCAGTGACTGAATGAGATTGGCCAGGCAGTTATTCTGGTCTCAGCTGGATCACTCACCTGCCCGGAGTCGGCTGAGTATTGGCTGAAATAGACCGGCCTTGGCTGAGATGCGAGGATAGCTGGGCTGTCATCCTCCAGCAGGCTACCCCATGCATGGGTCATGACGATGGCAGAGGTGAAAAGAGCTGCTAACTGCTAAGTCACTTCAGTCGTGTCTGACTCTGTGCGACCCCACAGACGGCAGCCCACCAGGCTCCCCGTCCCTGGGATTCTCCAGGCATTAACACTGGAGTAGGTTGCCATTTCCTTCTCCACTGCATGAAAGTGGAAAGTGAAAATGAAGTCGCTCCGTCGTTTCCAACTCTTTGCATACCCATGGACTGCAGCCTACCAGGCTCCTCTGTCCATGGGATTTTCCAGGCAAGAGTACTGGAGTGAGTTGCCATTGCCTCCTCCTGAAAAGAACAAAACCAGTGTACAATTCCGTTTCAAGCATTTGATTTCGTCATGCCTGCTGATAACCCATTGGCCAAAACAGTTCACACAGTTGAGCCCAGTGTCGTGGGTAGAGCAAGTCACCTGGCCACAGTTAGAGGGCACTGCAAAGTTACACAGCAAAGGATGGGGATGTAGGGAGGGGTGAAAACTGGAGTCATCACTGCCATCCACTACAGGTAGAACTGCTTTAAAATGTACCTGGGATCTAAACAGTAGTATGCCTAAGTGATGACACAGAGAGGTCAATGGCATGAAAAGATGAGCTGTTACTTACAGTTCCCTAAAAGCCGAAGGAGGCACATCATGGCACCTCGGGCCACATGCAAGGCTGGTCAGGAGGTAGGAGCAAGGGGGAGGACACAGGCAAGAGCCTTTATTACTTTAGAGCCTTTATTATTCCCTGGTTGCTCAAGTGATAAAGAATTCTCCTGCCAATGCAGGAGATGTGGGTTTGATCACTGATCCAGGAAGATCCCATGGAGAAGGAAATGGCAGCCCACCCCAGTGTTCTTACATGGAAAATCCCGTGGACAGAGGAGCCTGGTGGGCTACAGTCCATGGGGTCGCAAGAGTCAGACATGACTGAGTGACTGAACAGCTATAAGATTGCCCCTATTACTACTAGGTGGAATTTGTTAGGTGCCACCATCCCATATAGGGTAGGAAGCAAAACACAGATTGGGAGTTTGTGACTGAAGAGTTTATAATATGATTTTGGTGTGCCAGGAAAACACAGGTACTAGGGATACAAACAACTTTGGTCATTAGTTTGGCCCATGATTTCAGGATGCCAAGTCATCAGTTACAGAATATCAAGAATGATTATTCCAGGGACCAATGGTGTTTGCCCTTCGAGTTTTGCCATGCAAACCTAATCTGTGCACAAGCCAAATTTATATCAAGAATGAAAGGAAGGGGCTTAGAAAAAGCTGGGGTTAAAAAAAAAGGGCCCAGCCTAAGAGCCCAAAAGATTGGGTCTTGAATTTTGATCCCATTGCTAACATTCTGCAGAATCTTGGGAGGATCACTTAACCTTTATGGGCCTCAGTTTCTTTATCTGAATATTGGAACCAAAGCACCTACTCTGTATGTCTTCTAGGACAGGGAGATGGTTAAACAGGGTAATGAATGCAGAAGTGCTTTGTAAGTGAAAAGCTTGACTTCAACAACCATGATTCACTGCAGATATTTTGAGAGAGATTGATTAGGGAAGCAGCCAGGAAGGAGTGCTAATCTCAGGCAAACGAAGAACCTAGTCCTCTGCTGGGATGGGCTAGGATGAGCCTCTGGTCTCCTTTGGGAATACACTGATGGGAAGGAGTTCTGACACTTGCTGTGAGAGAATGTGGGTCACTGTGTATTACACGGGGCAATGAACTTGGCTGACAAGAAGGCTCTGATGGCTCTTCTCCAGCATCCACACTGTCCCTGTCCTCATGTCCTGGGTCCCCAAAGCCCACGTGCCTACTGATGCTATGCCTGGGTCTGAAAACTGAGCCAGTAGGAGCAAAATGTATGCTCAGAGCCTTGCAGGGTAACAGGTGTGAGCAGGCAGCTGCATTCAGCCAAACCAAGGACTTCTGGGATTCGTTGAGGAGGGAGGGTAAGGGTCGGGGAGTGTGTTTGGGGGGAGCTTGCGGCCCTTCCCTCCTCTGCTAAGATTACCTGATATCCCCTTCCTGCCTTCATCAAGTCTGGTATTGGAGGTACTGGGGTCCCTGTTTGGTCCAGATCCCTCCAGGACTCCAGAGCCCTCTCCCAGCCACACACCTGGATCTGAGACTATCTAGGGGGCCAGGGGTTCCTGATGCCCACAATCATGGCAAAGCTTGTTTGGAAGCTCTTTGGAAGGCTTAGGTCCTAGAGAAATATCTCTGTCCTCCCCAGCAGAGATAACTCCCTGGTAGTTCAGGTGGTAAAGAATCTGCCTGCAAAGCAGGAAACCCAGGTTCGATCCCTGGGTTGGGAAGATCCCCTGAAGAAGGGAATGGCTACCCACTCCAGTATTCTTGCCTGAAGAATTTCACAGACAGAGGAGCCTGGCAGGCTACAGTCCATAGCGTCGCACAGAGTTGGACACGACCGAAGCGACTTAGCATACACACATATCTATAGGGCTTAATTTCTTTCTGTGTGTCCTGACTTCTGCCCTGTTGGAATCCTTCTCAGGTTCTAAGTGGTGACCCCCAGACTCACTCCTTCCCACCCCAATTTGAAGTTAAATTTAAAGAGAGTTATCTCTTACCAGTTGCCCTGGCACAACTCCTGGGAGTCATCTGATAAGACCAACTGGCATCTCACATCCGTCTCATACCTATACCTCAAGCAATGTGTGTGCCGACTGACTGGGGTGGGGGTGGGGAGACAGATTCTGTGTCCCTAGAGTGGGAACAGATCCCTTCTGAGTCATGTGGGCTGAGCATGGGGGAGGAGTTGTTCCCCAAAGGAAGATCAAAGTGCTGTTAGCGGGGAAATGGAGCATGGCTGAGTGGACAGTGTAGCCAGGATGCAGACACCAAGCCCTGCGTATGGGCAGTGAGCCCAGCAGGTGGGAGGGGCCGGCCTGCCTGGGACCCTGGCCTGGTGCTGCCGCAGCCCTCCCTGAGGTAGGCGGAGTGTCGAGACCAGCAAGCAGGCTTGTTTCCAGGCTAAGCACAGAGCAGTGAGCAAGAAGGGACCTCGAAACAGGGACGGAAATGAACTTAATTAGGCCTAAGCAAGCCATTGTCTCTAGGAAGTGACATTCAGTTTTCCCTGGAAGTCCCCAGATTAACTGGTTTTGCAAAATGCCAAGGTGGAGGATGGATTTTTCAGTGTAGAGAGAAGAAAAACAGTAGCCAGTGCAATTATGGAAATTGGTGTTGAGTACAACCAAAGGGCCAGGCCCTGTGCTATGGGGGTGTGGAGACCTAGCCCCCCTAATGTTGAGCTTGTGACAGGACAAGGAAAGTGAGATGAGGTCCGAGGAGGCGAGCACTGAGGAAAGAGGCCACCGAGTTGGTTGGAGGGGCAGGATGGGAGTTGGGTAGAGAGATCTTCTCCAGGCAGAGCATAGGGGTAGGCTTCGTGGAGGAGGCAGGTTCACTGAGCCTGGAAGAATGGGAAAAGTTTACTGAGGGAGCCTGCTCTTGGGGCTGGGGGCGGGGACGGTGACTCAGCACAAATACCCCTGGCCTTACCTGGTCCAACAGTGGGTACAGCTGAGCCTGAGCTGCCACTTGTGTCGCCTTCTGGCAGCAGGGTGCTGAGGCTGTTTCAGAAGATTATGCCCCATGCTTTGCAGTGTTGTAGTGGGCAGGGGAAGGAGGAGGGGGTGGCCTCTAATTCAGGCTCCATAAGCCTCTACATCCACTGGATGAGAGAGGAGCAGGTGGGTGGAGTCAGTGGGGATTTGCTAGCTGTCTGTGCCTGCTTTTGAATCTACAGGTGTGTACACGTTATCTGTGTGTGCACACACCTTTATCTACATGTGTAGGCATGTCTATCAACCCAAGCATATGTCCTGTCTATGTCAACATGCATGTGTGTGTAAGCATGTGTTTGTGTGCACACGTGTGTGTGCATATGTGGGCTTGCACATTTGGGTGCACGAGTCAGTGCCCCAGTGTGCCAGGGCCTGTGTCTGCACACGTGTGGCTGTGTCCATGCACAAATCTCCGTGGGCCACACGTCGGTGTCTATGTGTGGTTGTAGGCCTGTGACCACCCAAGTCTGTGGTGTCTGCAGCTGTGTGTCCATGTGCTCACTGTGTCTTTTGTGCCCTGGGCCCTCGCAGGGCTCATCCGACTGCAGGAGCTCATCATGGCCCCGTCGAGGTACAACATCCGCCTCAAGATCCGCCAGCTCCCCCTTGACTCTGACGACTCGCGCCCGCTGCTCAAGGAGATGAAGCGAGGCCGGGAATTCCGCATTATCTTCGACTGCAGCCATACCATGGCTGCCCAGATCCTCAAGCAGGTGCGTGGGCGCCGGCCAGCAGGAGGGAAGGCTGGGATCAGCTTGCCATTTCTCCCAGCCACCCCCATTTCCCAAACACAGGCCTGACGTCAGCCAGATCCGAGTTTGATCCCTAGTCTGCCTCTTTCTGGCTGTATGACCTTGGGTGGTCACTTTACCCCTATGAGCCTCAGTTTCACCAGCAGCAAAATGGGCACAGTGGTCTTGACACTCCGACTTGGTGTGAGGAGGGGATGAGACAATGGATCAGCTGCCCAGCCAGGCCTGGAGCTCAGGGGTGCTGAGTTTCCACATCACCCTGATGCAAGTGGGAGGCAGGGGCTACTGAGGAAGCATAGAACACTCGAGGAAGCACAGAGACCTGGGGGCATCAGGGATAGCCTCCAGACTGCCTCTTCCAGCCACTAACTCCCTGCAGCCTGTGGCACTCAGTGTCACTCTCCAGTCACTGGGAGGTTTATCGAGGCTCCGCATCCCATCTGCTCAGCTCTGCAGTGACGGTGGGGGAGGAGAGTGGCTTGCAGTCCTGGCCGCGCCTCCATTCCCGGACGAGCCCAGCGTGGCGTGCTGGGAACCAGACCGAGCTCTGCCAGCCACCCAAGAAATCAACAATGAAATCGCTCACAGCCCCCTTTGGGGGTGTCGCGGCTGAAACCAAAACCACTCTGATTCGAGCCAGTGCTTTGTGTAAAAGGCAATTATGTGGCCTCAGAAAGCATCCCTGGTGATTGGAGGAGGCATTCTGTGGGGCCTTAACACATGACCCCGGGAGAGGCAGGTGGCTGGGAGGGGACGCAGGGATGCTGAGGGAAGGTGCCGAGCTGGGGCCAGGAATCTATTCAAGGCCTGATGCCCCCCGCCCAATCCTGCAAGGGGTGCCAAGAGGAATAGCGGCCTGTGTCTTCCCCGAGGAAGCCTCCCACCAGGCACCTTCACACAGCAGCTAAAAACTCTGAGGGCGTGAATCCTGTTCCTGCCCTGGGGCGTGGTGTACCTGAGAGCGAGTGGCCCCGGGTTCATCCCCTGCTCTATAGATGGAGTGAAGGATCCCTCCTTCATCTGGTTCTGGAGGATTCGGTGAGACGAGTGAAGGAAGGAGTTCATCCTTGTGCCCAGGGCACAGTCAGCACTGGATGTGGCACAGCTTTAAACTCAAAGCAGGAGAAACGAAGCTCCCGGAAGTCCCTTAACCCTCGTTCTCTGGCCCATGGCGCCCAGCGCCCCTCTCCTTTTTCAGGCACGTGGAACCAAGTAATAAAGACCACCACTGCTCGTGTTCACTGAGGAGTGACTCTGTGCAGTGTACACACACCCCTGGGAAGTGGGGTGATTATCCTGCTTGATTTACCAGCAGGGAAACTGAGGCTCCAGGGGAAAGTCCTAGGCCTGAGGTCACCCAGCCAGAGAGTCAGAATTCACTCCCTAGTCTGCTGACGTGGAAACCCCTAGAACTGAAAGTGGAGATTCTGTGTTCAGCCTGACACTGAACTAAACCGAGGTGAGCGTAACTGCAGACCGAGGACTGCTCCAGCCTTTCACCTGTGGATGCGGGCTGTGAATCCCCTCCAAGACCGGGAAGAGATGAGAGGCGTTTTCAAAGTATACTTGACCTCGTGACATTTCCCCCTGAGCACTATGTGGGCCCGCATTCTGAAGAACTCTGTAGAAAATGCATTATGGTCATTAGTATTATAGATTATAGGCTTCTAATAAAATACATAATAATATAAAATGCAGACTTCATGATGGTGGGTGATAATAATTCACACAGCCACGTGGCCTGCTATGTGGTCAGCCAGCACCCGGGAAGCAGGGATGTCTCACTGCTTCCCATGGGGATCCTCAGACCAAGGATAGACCCTGCTCTTTAGGTCTGGCTGGGTTGGTGGGGTCCAGGCTCCCACAGACATCTTTCCAGAGCCAGGACAGTGGATTCAGCTGAGTGGAATCAGGACACTAGAGAACCCAGTGTTCAGTGGATTCCATCAGCATTTCTCCAAGTGCACAGACCTGGAGATGCTTCCTAAAAACTCAGACACCTGGCCCCACCTGGCCCTGCAGAATTTGGCATCTTTAGAGAGTGCGGCCCAAGCTTCTGCACTTGAACGTGTCCCCTGTGATTCTGCTGCACATTCCAGTGTGAAGTCCCCTGCTGTCTGCCAGCCAGCCACTGTCATGGTCAAAGGGTCTCACAGGACATCCCACTCTTAGCATCCAGCCTCCCCCAGCCCACCGCCAGCCAGCCTGTGACGCCCCCGTCCTCACCCTGGCCCCCCACCAGGGTGGAGAGAAGGAGGCCTCTTGGGTGCTCCCTGCAGGGTGCTAACGCTGTGCTCTCCCTCAGGCCATGGCCATGGGCATGATGACCGAGTACTACCACTTCATCTTCACCACGCTGGTAACGTACCTTCGGGTCCTGGCATGGGTCAGGGTGGGCTCCCTCACAACAAGGTCAGCCTGGGTGGAGGGGGGTACAGTTGCTACAATAGATTCAGACTGGACTTGCTTCCTAAGGCTGTAGGCGTAACCCCAGACAAGGGCGCAATCTGTCTCTGTGGCCCGCCCACTTTGAGAAGGGGCATTGTGTTATGACTGAGGGTGGGGACTTAAGAACCTGCCGGTGTGAACACAGAGAGACCTTGCAGAAGTCAGCTCTTCCTCTGCAAAATGGGCACGATCGTGGCTCCTGCCTCCTAGGACTGAGTGGGTTCACGCACTGAGGCACTGAGGGCAGTGCCTGGCTCGTGTGAAGCGCTGTTATTAGGACAATGACCCTTGGCCCCTGGCCCACGCACCTCCACACAGGCCTCAGGCCTCACGCAACAATAGGAGCTGCCACTTTGGATTCCTGCGGCTCCGCGCTTAAGTCTGCCTACTCACCGTCAGCCGGGCCAGCCCACCTGCAGGCTCCAGATGGGTCTTGTCCAAACTGTGAGAACATTTAGGACCATTTAAACGCATTAGGATAATTAGTTGTGGTCTGAGATCAGCAGAATAAAGAGATCCCTGTGCCAAAGGGGTACCAGCTCCCAGCCACCCTGTCTTGGAGCCAGATGCCCGCAGATGTCACTGGGCCCCAGGTGGACTCTGCTGCCCAGCCCGGGTCTGGGGCAAGTGACAGCATCTTTAACCATCTTGTTGATGCAACCATCTCCTGGAATCTGCATCAGACTTGCTGCTGCAGCTCTGCAGGCCTCTAGCTGTGTTCCTTCATTCATCCAGCACCCGGCTAACATTTCTTACCCAGGGCCTGTGCTTGGCTGGGCGTCTCAGGATGCCTGATGCTGAGGCCTGCCCTCAAGGAGCTCCCATCCTGTCCAGTCTGCATCTGCACGTCCAGCCCATTCAGCAGACGTGTGCTGTCACGTGCCTGGACAGACTGCCAAGGGGCACAGTGGAAGGAGGCGTCAGGTGCCACAGGGCTGGTGGAAGGTGGGGAATTTCAGACTGCCTTTATAGGAAAGAAGATGCTTGATCTGGGCCTTGAAGGGTCACAGGGAATTCACCAAGGACAGAGAGGAATGATATTCCACAGAGAGGGAACAGCATAAGCAAAGGTCAAAGACAGGTTAGCTCTTCGAGGTTCATCCTGGTTGAGTCAAAGTGTCAATTGCTCAGTCGTGTCTGACTCTTTGTGACCTCACGGACTGTAACCCGCCAGGTTCCTCTGTCCATGGGATATTCCAGGCAAGAATACTGGAGTAGGTAGCCATTCCCTTCTCTAGGGGATCTTTCTGGCTCAGGGATCAAACCAGGGAGGGTCTCCTGCATCGCAGGCAGATTCTTTACCATCTGATCCCGCTCCTTTATGGAGTGTGGTTGATTGTCAGAGCCAATTGTGTTCATCTCTTCCCAACTCCATACTCAATGACATCACCAGGTAGCTTGAAATTAGCCATGGCAGGAGTATTCATACTATAGAAGCTGGCAGATGCTACAAATAAAAGACACTTTCCTACCATCCCCTGAGAGCTGGTTACTAAGCATTTCCCAGTGCAACACTGCCTCTCTGCACCCCCAGCCACTATACCTTGTACTCATGTCTGAGTCACCTTGCTCCCTCTCCTGATCCAGAGCTCAGATCTGGGGACCTGCCACGAGCCATGGTGGGAGAAAGGGATTCTGGAAGCTGGTGACCGAGACCAGGCATCTTCTTTCCCAATTCCCTTTTGGAATTCTATTCACCCAAGCTGGCTTCTCTCCTGGGAAAGTCATCGGAGGCTGGGGATGAAGCCGTCAGATCCCCAACATTCCATCTGAAGCTAGAAGCAGGGAAGAGGAGCAAGTCTGGGAAGATGCGCACATTCCAGGGATCCCAGGCTCTCTCTCCAGGTGTGGCAGCCCTGGCATTCTCCCACTGGGCTCCTTGGGTGCTGAGACCTCTCACCCTTAGAGATCCCCAGTAGCCCTGTGCTAGCTCAACACATTCTTCCCACACTTCCATCCTGCTGGCTCACCTCCCTGAGTCCTTGCCGCTCTGAGTTGCGATAACAGAGCCTTGGAGTCCCCGTAGGAAAATACAAGGGAGAAGCAGGCAGACCTCCCAAGGTGGCTGTGGCACCCCCTACAGACCATGCCCTTCCCTGCTTCACATTACCGTCCAGCGCAGTGATGGGAGAGCAGGCCTCAGAGGCACAGATAAGGATGAGACTTGCTGTTCCACCACCTCTTGGCTGTGCCCGTGGGCAGATTGCTTAACTTCCCTGGACCTCAGTTTCCTTGCCTTTAAAATGGGAATAATTCTGATGCCTTTAGGCCTCAGGGGTTTCTTTGGTGGCTCAGACAGTAAAGAATCCACCTGCAATGTGAGAGACCAAGGTTCAGTCCCTGGGTTGGGAAGATCCCCTGTATTATTCTTGCTACCTGGAGAATCCCCATGGATAGAGGAGTCTGGCAGGCACAGTCCCTGGGGATGCAAAGAGTTGGACATGACTGAGCAACTAAGCACAGCACACAGTTAGGCCTGAGATCCCACATTTAGCCTCTTAGTGAGCAAAGCTCACTCAAGTAACCTCAAGTCACTAGGAATTCAGCAATGAACTATGAGGCTTAAGAGCAGACATGGAGGGTGGTTCTGGATCCAGAGCAACTCTGAACATCATGGGGTTTATGGTCCAACTCTCTGCCCTGAGACTCAACCAAGCTTCTCCATTCCCCTCTCTCTGCCTGTCACTCCCTCCCTCCTTTCTCAGCCTCAGCTCCTTCCTTGTGATCTCTGTTCCCTGGAAACTTTAGCTCATCTCAGCTGCCCTGGGATCGTCACACCCCAACAGGCCATCCATTCAGTCTCTGCCACTTTTCAGCATCTCTTTCTCTGAGTGTTATCTGTCTTCCCCAGGTCAAATTTCAGACTGGCCAGGTACCAGTCAGGGCACTATATAGGCATTTGGGGCTGGACAGTTCCTTCTGGAATATCCTGCCCAGTATACAGGGTTTAGCATCCCTTCTCCACTTATTGATTTCCAGGCTTGATGACCAATAAATGCCATCCTCACACTTTCTAAAGCCCCCAGGATAGTCATCAGCCAGATTGTAGCAACCCCCTTGGGAGGTGACCCCCTTGGCTGGTCAGCTGAGGTCTGACGGTGGGAGGCAGAGTGCAGTGGATTCACAGAATCTAAGACTTGGCCACCAAGCAGAAGGACTGGGGCGCTGAGCAGTCAGTCCCTTTCGAAGTGGCAGGAGCAAAATCCACAGCTGTCATTCCCCGGTGCTGAGTACTGCCCCCTCATCCACTGTGTCCACACAGGACCTGTCTTTAAGCCCTCTCTGGGCCTTCCTCCCAATCCTGGCTCCAGAGACTCTATTAAAGGCAACTCCACCTGGCTCATGCCCTCATTCCAAGACCAGAGGGGTGTCCCCTCAGGGAGCTGAAGCTTTGAACTCTCAGCCCCATGGTCTGACCTGACCTTCTAGGTAAGCTCTGGGGAAGGTACAATCCTGATGACACGGGTGGCTCCCCACATTAATGGCACTGCAGGCACGGGGTCAAGGTTGGAGGTCCCGGAGGGAAGGGCAGGGCCAACGTATCCTTGCACCCTGGGACAGTATCCTATTCACAGAGTGTCTGCTTTCCCTAAATGTTTATGTTTTTGTTTGTTTGTCCTGGGGGCTTGGGGGGCTGGGTCTTTTGCCTGGAAGCATGTGAGATCTCAGTTCTCAACTAGGGATCAAACCCACACACCCTGTAGTGGAAGCGTGGAGTATCAACCACTTGACCACCAGGGAAGTCCCTGCTTTCCCTGCTTTCACATATCCTCCGTTCAGTCGCTCATCACTCACTATCCAGCAGCCATGTACATACGCTCTCAAGGTCCCAGGTACCGAGCTAGACGCTTAGGTGAGGGGTGGGGGGCTTGTCTAGAGGTGGATCCAGCGCAAGGCCACCAGCTGGAGGCTTCCTCTGTGCGCATTAGACTCAAGGATAGTGCCTCTGTGTCTCCAGTGACCAAATAGAGCCTGGAATACAGTAGGTGCTCGCCGATGCCTGAATGAATGGATACAACACAAAGCAGAAAGGAATCGGTGAAGTCAGCATCCTCATCATAGCAAGAGTGAAGACCACCCACTCTGGGGCCCGCCTGCCTGGGTTAGAATCGAGATTGTTCCACTTACTTGGGCAAGTTACTTCACTTCACTGTGCCTCATTCCCCGTCTGTAAAATGGCCACAGCAACAGTACTGCCTCGTAGAACTGTTAAACGCTAAGCATTAAGCAGGTATGTCGACATCAGAGAAGTTCTATGCAAAGTGCGTGGCATTTAGCACTATGTAAGAGTTAAATAGATCGATAAAATAACCCCTGCTTATATTTTTTATGTGCTCAGCATACCCCGTTTCATCCAAAATTCAGAACAACTCTCCTAGGAAGGTATGACTTTTCCAGTTTTACAGAAAAGTAGAAACTGAGACTCAAAGAGTCTACTCAGTAAGAAAGGGGAACTAAGGATTTCGACCAGCTGGGGGCTGTCCGACTCCAAAGCCCTCTGCTAGGCTTGTAGCAAGAGCCTTCATGCAGTGTTGCCTGACTTCCTCGGGCTGGCTCAGGCTCAGATTCCACAAGCCATGATGCTCCAGGCATCATGTGATTGACACTAATGGGGGGGACAAAGCCTCCACAAATCCCTGCAGCACCCACACTTCACAGGTTCTAACGCCCTTTCTCCACGTTGCTGATTTTCCTTTTCACAGGGCAGTTTGTGATTGATGGGGAAACCTGGGACCAGAGAGGTTGAGTGAGCTGCCCCGAGCCCCACAGCAGATCAATGACAGATACCTTGGCTCCTGACTTCCATTTCCAGCCCACTGCCCTCCCTCCCTCCACCTCTCTGAGAGTCAGGGAGAGCCGATCCTTCTAGAGACACAGGAGCTGCAATATAAACAGTTCTGCAGTGGAATATGCATGTGTGTTGGAGGGGGCAGGTACCAGGGCATCTCCCAGCAGCTCCCCATATGCCAGGGCATCAGCTATGTTCCCCGGGTCCCCATGTTCTGCTTCTGGCTCCAGCCCCAAGGCCCTCCTTCCAGCTCCATTGGCTTAGGAGCCTGCCTCGTGATTCTGCCTCTTGGTGCTCATTGGTCAGTCGTGGCTGGACTTGGGAGGGCAATGGCATTTGACATTTATCTCCTTTGCTTTAGGAAACCCATGTCACCAATTCCTCACCTCAAAATAATTCTCCAAACTTGCTTCTCCCACAGAAGACATTTTAATTACCCCAGCTGCCATTATCTGTGCCAGCCAGCTTTGAGCCATTCCCAGATAACCCCACGTTAATCAGCCCCAGCTGAGCCCCTGGTCCATGTCATGTGTAGGTAAAAGCCTGGAGGTGAAAAAAGAATTATAATAAATTAATAGATAAGCAATCACAATTAATGCCACTTCCCGGCAATAACAGTTATATCATGGGAAAGATATTTTCATCTGTCATTCCTTAAGGCGATGTTTTCTGAGCTTCGGCTTCTACCCGTCAGACCCATGGGGTGCTAATGAATTAGTCTATTATGTTATGCTGAATGTTTCTAAAAGGTCCCTCGTCGATCCTGAATTCAATGTGTCAACATTTGGCATGGAGAACAGCAACTTTTTGCCAAGCGGCAAGGTTGTGCACAGTTCACTGTGTACAGCACATGGGGTCTCAGCCCAGGGCAGTTTGGACAAAAAATTGTAGCCAGACAAAGAGGCCTCTTTTCCAGCTCCCCGCTGTCACTGCCTTCATGTCACAGGGATGGTGGCACTCGGTGCCACAAGCCTTGTGACACTTTGCAGCCGAGCCCAGGCTCAGAGTGACAGGGATAAAGATGACCCCAGCAGGGCCACCCCATCATGCCCCTCCCAGGCTGTGATTGGCCACAGCCACTGAGTGTCAGCCTGCATCTGGAAACTGGAAGGGCTGACATCACAGCACCCGAGCCCCACCAAAGCCAGAGATGCTGCCCTCCCCACCGAGCCCAGAGGGCCTCTGGTCCTCAGGGAGCTGAGCCAAGTCAGGGAGGCCCTAGGTAGACTCGTGACGGGCATCTTTCAGGCTTTAGGTATCAGCACTGAATTGGAGAAGAGGCTGAGCCTCATTACAGGGGAAGAGGGAGAAGGGCGCTGCCTGGGGGCAGAGCTCAGCTTTTCTTCTGTGTCCCAGGCAATTCAGCTCTGGCCTCAAACTTGCATTCACCACTCAACAAAGCAAAATCCCTCATCTCCCCAGACCCACCTTCTTCAAAGGCAGTTTAGGGAAGATCTGTTATTTCTAAAGCAGTCCTTTGAGGGGCTCATCCGCCACCCCAGGCAATTTACCAAGTCACTCCTAACTTCTAGCCCCATAGAAAGCTCCCTCTGAGAGGAGGTCATGAAATTCTACTCTCTCATTTCCAGGCACTTCCCAGAGAGCTACCCAGCTAGCTGATCCTTCTATCCACTTTGATTGATGGGAGTATTTGGTATGGGAGCTTGTAGGGGAGACAGATGCAGACATAGAGAGTTATCCTGAGTGGGATAAAGCCAAAATGTCCCAAGATAAGAGCAGAAGCACCTTTGACCCACCCGATCGTGTGTATCTAGAGCAGTAGTCAGGGGAGGCTTCATAGAGGAGGTGACACTGAGCTGAATCTCAGGGTGAACCCACTCAAGAAGAGTCGAGAAGACAGGTGTTCCAGCCCAGGGATAGAGCACACACAAAGACACGGCATAGAGAAGCGGCATGGTGGGGAAGGGGCCACGAGGAATGGGGAGGGGAGACAAAAATGGTTTGGTGCTCCTGGGGCAAAAAACTGAGAGGGACTGGGAAGAAAAGTGAGGCTGGAGTAGTGGAGAGCCTCGCAAACTACACTAAGGAATTTGTGCTTTATTCTGAGAAGCAAGAAGGAGCCATTGAAATACACCAAGCAGGGGAGTAGCAGGGTTGGGTTTATTCTTCAGAAAGACCCCTCTGAATGCCGTGTAGAGGGTGACTGGAATACCCAGTGGGTGGGAACTGAAGGCTGGTCCTGGGACAGAGGGAGGGCCTGGGAGCTGGCAGACTGGCTTTGACACTGTTGCTCCCAAGTGTATAACCATGAGCAAAAGACCTAACCTCTCTCTGACTGAGTTCCTTCCTCTAAAATGGAGCGATAATAACACCTTTCTTGTAAGGCGGAAATGTACGTTTAGTGAGTTAGTGTACATAAGGCACTTAGAAACTGTTCTGAGGTTTGTAGGTGCTCAGTGAATGTTAGTTCAATGTGATTGTTTTTATATTGCCAAGATGGGTAAGGCAGGAAGGATGCAACTCAGGTCTGTTCCTCTCCTCCAAGAACCCAGTCGTGTCCTGGGGGGCAAGTCAGTTAACTGTCACAACCTGCTGCCAGAGAAGGCAGAATATGAATATTTATCAGCACTTCTGTGATGTCTACCATGCACCAGACACGTTCTAAGTACGTCTATTAACCCATTTCTTCTTCAGGATGACCCTATATGGCAGGTACTATTTTCATACCCATTTTGCAGATGAGGCAGGTGAAGTAAGGAGAGTAGATGGCCTGCCTCACAATCTGTGCCCATAACCATCACCTGGGGCTGCCATTCTCAGGGAGCAGCTGTGGGAAGAGAGGCCTCTTTCCTGTGTGGCCCCTGCTTTGCTCCATCTCTGATGCCACAGGTCTCCACATCTAAGCTCAGAGCAGTCTCTGTGTTTCCCGGTCAGGAGTAACAGCTTAGATGAGCGGCTTCTCAAAACACAAATTGCAACCCCACCCCACATTCTCAATGGCCCATACTTTCCAAAACAAGTTCTCCAAAAGCAATTCTGATGCGTATCTTGTGTTTGACAACCACTGGACATAAACACAGGAGGTTTTAAATAGAACAGACACTGTGTACTAGTAAATGTATCTATACAACCAGCTATCCAGATAGCTATCCAGCTATCTGGAAGAAAACCCAGATTTGCAGTGCTTGCCAATCTTCATGGTGCGAATTCTCCCACCATGGCCAATGTCAAGCTACCATCGAATGTCACTGAATGTAGAGTCGGGAATTTGTTGATGATTAGCTCTTACAAGCTGATGAGAGCCAGCTCCAACACCCCACTGAGCTGGACCTGGGAACAATTTCTGCACTGCTTCCGTGAGCTCTGCGACCTTAGGCAAGCCACGTCACCCCTCTGGTCCTTGTTTCCTCTGCAAAAAGGGAATGCTACTGAATACCTACTTTACAGGGGATCGTGAGAATCAGATGACACGCTCCACTTGAAGAGCTGAGCAGAGTGCTCACCCCACTCACTCCCCATGGAGACTGGGGCCACACAGACACCCTCTGGCCAATTCCACGGGGACTCCTCCATCTACTTCCACCCCTCACCCCTCCCAAATCCTGGTCTTGAACCAGGGCCCCATTTGAGCAAGGCTGGGACTAAACTTTCTTTCCTGGGCTCAAAACTGCCCCCAGCCTCTCCCCTAATCCCTAAACTCTTAAAGAGGAAACCAATACTGTGTATTTCAGAAGGAGGCCAATCAGAATTACAGGAGGCATGCTGCATGAATTAGGGACATCTCAGAGACCAGAAAGCACAGTGCGAAAGAGCTGCTCTGTGGGCTCCAGGTTTATCCCTCATTATCTTTCCATGAACCATCATGGATTTAACTGAAGCTGGGACTATGATGGGGCCAGATGTTTCTCCTGACGACTACAGCCACGGACCATTCTGGGACCATCTGACCCAGCATTGGATGGATTGACTGAGTTGAAGGACCTGGGAAAGATGATGGGCCAGGTTGCGGGGGTGGAGGGTGAGAGCAGAGGAGGGAGGGGAACAGTGGAAGGCAGCTGGATGGGAGGAGAGTGTGGAAAAGAGCAGACAATAGATGAGGAGGACCTCAGACTAAGACCTTAGGACTCATTTTCCCTACTAGTGGAACGAGGCCCATCTAGATTATCAGCGTATATGTTTCAAAAAGTAACATGACTCTTATGCAAATATAGAATGGACAGGAGTCAAAGACGTATTCAACTCATGAACAAAGGAACCAGTGGGATGACAATGCTGGCTCAAAGAGCATTTGAAGGATTGAGTATTTATAGGTATTCGGTGTAGGGAGAACATCATATAAGTCAGCTAAATTAGGTACAAAATGGATTAATGTCCTACAGGGCAATAAAACCACCAGCTTGGGGATTATCTTTTCTATGGGCAAAAGTCTACACATTAACTCAGAATCTGGGCCTTTAACCAACGGCTGACAGTGCAGTCAAACCCGGGTGAATTCTCCCAGAGAATTGCACAGTCCCCGGAGGGCATGGTGAGCGATGTGTCCACTTGTCGTTGGAAAGACGTGCTGGTCTCCATCTCCCTTATCTCCAAGCTTAGGAAGTTTTTCTTTCTTTTCTTCTTTCTTTTTTTTAAAACTGGAGGATAGCTGCTTTACAATGTTGTGTTAGTTTCTGTTGTA
Organism: Aepyceros melampus; assembly: GCA_006408695.1. NCBI lineage: Eukaryota > Metazoa > Chordata > Mammalia > Artiodactyla > Bovidae > Aepyceros > Aepyceros melampus. Next base: position 239,642 of record SJXQ01008680.1, on the reverse strand, counting down.
CAACAACATGAATTAGCTATTCAGTTCAGTTCAGTTGCTCAGTCGTGTCCGACTCTTTGTGACCCCATGAATTGCAGCACTCCAGGCCTCCCTGTCCATCACCAACTCCCAGAGTTCACTCAAATTCACGTCCATCGATCCGTGATGTCATCCAGCCATCTCATCCTCTGTCGTCCCCTTCTCCTCCTGCCCCCAATCCCTCCCAGCATCAGGGTCTTTTCCAATGAGTCAACTCTTCGCATGAGGTGGCCAAAGTACTGGAGCTTCAGTTTTAGCATCATTCCTTCCAAAGAAATCCCAGGGTTGATCTCCTTCAGAATGGACTGGTTGGATCTCCTTGCAGTCCAAGGGACTCTCAAGAGTCTTCTCCAACACCACAGTTCAAAAGCAGCTATATGTATACACAAATCCGCTTCCTCTTGGACCTCCCTCTCACTACCCCCATCACCCCTCCAGGTCATCTCTGGAGACTGAGCTGAGTTCCCCACACCACCCACCTCCTGACATCCCTTCTCAGCCTAGCATCTGGCTCCTCCCTCTGCAGCCAACCCCCTTCTTCCTCCCGCCCCTTCCCCTCACCAGCTCACAATGTCCCAGAGCTGAAGCTAGGTTGCTGCCGTGCATTAAGGCCTGTCTTCCCGGCTTTTAGACCTCTGCACCAAACTGGATGTGACCTGGCCAACAGGCTGACTGCTCCTAGGATGCAGGGTGTCAGGGGGCCTGGCTGGTGATGTAGGGTCGAGGAGAGAGAAGAGGGCCCTATACTCCTTCCGTCCCAGGCACAGGAGTTGATTTTAATTCTTTTTATTGAAGTATGGTTAATTTACAACGTTGTATAAGTTTCAGGTGTACAACAGACATTTCAGTTATGCGTGTGTGTGTGTGTGTGTGTGTGTGTGTGAATCACTCAGTCGTGTCAGACCCTGCGACCCCATGGACCCGTCAGGCTCCTCTATCCAGAGAATTCTCCAGGCAAGAATACTGGAGCGGGTTGGAGATCTCCAGGGAATCTTCCCAAGCCGGGGATCAAACCCTGGGCTCCTGTGTTACAGGCAGATTCTTTACCATCTGAGCCCCAGGGAAGCCCCCTCAGTTATGCGTATATGCCTATGTATATATCCTTTTTCAGATTCTTTTCCATTATAAACTGTAAGACAGTGATGCAGTTCCCTGTGCTCTGCAGTAGATCCTTGTTGCTTATCTGTTTTATATATAGTAGTGTGTATCTGTTAATCCCAACTCCTAATCTATCCCTCCCTCGCTTCCCCTTTGGTAGTCATAAATTTGTTTTCAGAAGAAACTATTTTAAAATACCCTCTTTGGGAGGATAAAATCCTCCCTCAGCCTCCCTCTGGGTAACTTGGAGATGCCCAGACCCAGTGCCCTTTGTCTTCCCAAAGGAGGCCTCCCCCATCAGAGGAAGTGACGGTCATGACCATTATCAAGCTTCTTTGCTGTTCCAGGCTGGGCATTTCATATGAACTGCTTCACTGGGGCTTATAAAGGAGGCATGATCCCCGTTTTGTAGATGAAGAAACAGGCTGAGCCGTGTGTCTGAGGTCCGGCAGTGAGTCCGTGGGGGTCAGCCACCAGGCAGCCGGGTCTGGCCGACTCCAAGTGCAGAGCTCCCGTGAGTGCTCCATTACCTGCCCTGAGCCTCCCTCCCCAGAACTCTGCAGGGACCTTCAGCCGCCCTGGGGCCCCAGTAGGGAGTGTGGGAGGTAGGGCTGGAGCTCACAGCAGGGTCATAGCTTTGTTTATTGAAACTCTCTCTGTCAAGGATCTTTATGCGTTAGACCTGGAGCCCTACCGCTACTCGGGCGTGAACCTGACGGGATTCCGGATCCTCAACGTGGACAACCCTCACGTCTCGGCCATCGTGGAGAAGTGGTCCATGGAGCGCCTGCAGGCAGCTCCCCGGGCAGAGTCCGGGCTGTTGGATGGAGTGATGATGGTACTGCCGCTGGGTGCGCCAGACCCGGGGGCTCCCCTCCCTCCCTTCCTTCCTTCCCTTCTTCTCTCCTTCCTCCCTGTTTCTTTTTTGCCTCCCACCACTTCCCTTCTTAAGACCTACGCTGTGTCTGCTAGACCTTAGGCCAGGGGCCAGGGACACTCAGGAACCAGACGCAGTCCCACTCCCCCCACCCAAGTGTGGGAGTGCAGGCACATAAACAGATGGTTAAGAGTGGGGATAATGTCCTGGACGTGGAGGACTTTCAGCTGTGGTGGGCAGGAAGCTGGGGAGGCTGGAAAGGTGAACCAGGCAACAGAGAGACGCCGGGGGTGGAGGGCCTGGCAGAGAAGATCTGAGCTGCAGAGGGAGGGAGTCAGGTGTCTGCAGAGCTGCAAAGATACCCCAAGCCCGGCCTCTCATCAGGAGCCAGGTCAGGGCCTTTCCCTCTCCAGGACACCATGCCTTTGGTGAGGGAGATAAAGGGAGACAGGGAAGGGTGGGCCGAGGACTCTCAGGGCCCGAGCCACTCTCAGGCAGCCCTGGGCCTCCCCCCAGACGGACGCGGCCTTGCTGTACGATGCCGTCCACATCGTGTCTGTGTGCTACCAGCGGGCACCGCAGATGACCGTGAACTCCCTGCAGTGCCACCGGCACAAGGCCTGGCGCTTCGGAGGCCGCTTCATGAACTTCATCAAGGAGGTGAGTGGCCCCCGCACCCACCCCCACCAGAGCCATCTCCTGGGGGCCACAGAGCAGTCAAGGGCCCAAGTTTGGGAGTCCAGTCCATGTGAACTTGGGCCAGAGCCTGTTTCCTCAGGTGCAAATGGGCTCAGCAGGGACCAGTCTTACAAAGTGGCAGAGAGGCTGCATCCTTGGCACCTAGTAGGTGCTCAGTGGGTGGGCGGCATTGTCAGCAGGACACAGCCTGGGTTTCAAACAGCTGAGCGTCTTTGCCTCCAGCTGTGTGACCTCAGGCAAGCTAGAGTACCTTGCTGAGCTGGGTATGAAGCATGCCCATCTCGTGCGGATGCTGTAGGACAAAATGAGGCATCGTGTGGAGGAGGCTTAGTGCCGAGGGCAGAGGCGGCTCAGTCATTCGTAATCAACCCCGCAAACTCCTCTTCACATCACGGGCCCATCAGCCTGCGGTCCCTAGTGGGACCTGGCCCTCCTGGCACCATGGCAACTGTGAAGAAGTCTCATCCGATTAAAAAAACCGGAGAACATGTCCCGCTGCCGAGAGGATGGCCTGGAGACGCACAGTGCCCACGCTTCCTTTCAGACTCTCCATCACTCTCGTCCTTACAAATGCAGAGTTTATTGTTCCCATTTTACAGGTGGGGACACCCAGGCTTGGGTTTGTACCCTGGCTCCATGACAACAAGCTGTGTGACTTTGGGGAAGATGATTAACTCTTTGATCCTCAGTCTCCTCAACTATAAAATAGGTATAGTAAGAGTCCCTGCCTCAACGCATTGTTGGAAAAATAGTGTGAACAACTGTAAGCAAAGCACATAGCCCAAGACTGGGCAGAGTCAAGTCCCAGGAATGGTAGATGAGGAAGGCACGTAGGGGTGAGATCTAGGCGTGTAGGGGTGAGATCCCGGGGTCAGAAGGAGCGACCTGTCCAGGGCAATGTCAAGTGCAGTTAGGAGAAGCCCCCAGGAGGGCTTTGCATAGACCACATCTTTGTAGCCATCACGATGAACCAGGAATGCAGCAGACTGCCTTGAGAGTTCGTTCAGTTCATTTATTCACTAACTATGTGTGTGGGCCTGCTGGGTGGCCTGCACTGAGCCTGTGCTGGGGATCCAGCGGGGTTAAAACAGACTGGCAGCTGCATGCACAGAGCTGACCACCTAGGGAAACGTCAATCAAGGCATTCCATTAGTGAATGTAATCCCATATGCAAAGGAAGGCAGCACAATGAGGATAAATAACAAAGAAATTCACCACTCAGCAGACAGGACTGCTCCCCTAGAGATCCCAGTCCACCATTATTGCTTGGGACAAGGGCAGTAACACCTCCTGTATTTTAGAATGACACTAAAAGGCATATGTCTTTAGAGTCTGATATCAGAGGCTTGTCTCTGCCTCTTCCCAGCTGTGTGGTTTTATACAAACTCCTGGACATTCCCAAGTGTCAGTTTCCTCGCCTGGCAAACCATGTCGTAGTCCCTGTGAGGGAGCAGTTAAGTCCCTGGCACCGGTTCCCTCACACCTAGAAGAGACTCCAGTGTCAGTTGTTTTGGTACAAGAGGACCATGAAGGTCCTTCTCATGCAACCCCTCAAAACTGTGGAGGAAGTCTGATTGTCCCATGCCCTGAGCGAGGCCTGGCTGGCCTGCACAGTCATCAGCTTGTTCTTGGGGGAGTGTGGAGGCCTCACACCCCACCCCCTGAGCCTCCTACCTCTGCAGGCCTCCAACCCAGTAGCCAGAGACTGGCGTGGGTTTCTCAATGATCGGGGCCACAGCTCTAAGACCCTTAGGAGCCAGACATAAGTGACTTTGAAACTTAAGCACTTTTCAACAGTGTGATCTTAGACAAGCTACTGAACCTCTCTGTGCTGCAGGGCCTCCGGCACAATGGAGACAACAGCAGTGTGGTCGTAGGTGTGAGTCATGATGTGTGAAGTGTTTAGGACAGTGCCTGGCACAGCAGATGCTGAGCTGATTGGCTGCTGTTACTGTTTCTATCATCACAACTATCTTCACAGGGGCTTCTTGCTCCCTGGTGGGTTTCCAGCTACAGAGGATCTCCAGGCCACAGAGCTTCAGAGATCCCCCTGGAGTGCTCAAGGCTCAGTCTTGAAGCCCCAAAGGGGGCAGATGGCTTGCAGAGCAGAAAGGGGCCTCCCACCCCGGACTGACGGGCCCTGCTCGAGTATCCCGCTCTCCTGTTTCCTGGCCCCAGCCCAGTGAACAGCCCTCCCCACACACTCTCCTTCACACAGTACTTTCAGAAACATCTTTGTCTCAACTCCAAGTGGGGGAAGTGGAGACCGAGGCCCAGAGCAGCTGCGGGACTCCCCGATGGCCCCACAGCTGGCCACCCCCAAGACCCAGGCCCCCTGCCTGAGCCCAGCACCCAGTCTTCCCTCAGACCATTTCCAAGTCTCCGTCTCCCCATCTGACTGCGTGACAGTAAATCATTTTAAAGACTTGGCATTTCCGAGAGGAGCTGGAAAATACCAGGCCGGAGTTCAGAGCTTGTGAAGCATCTTTCATTTAGGGAGTCCTGCGCGGCAGCTGAAAGGGGCGGGAGGACTGGGAAATGTCACGGGGCGGAGCTCGCCGGCCCCCTGGCCGGGCCCTGCCCCTGCCTGCCCGCCCACAGACAGGCCGCACACCTGCTGACATTTAAGTCCTCTGGAGCTGACAGCGAGGAAGGCTTCCCTCCCGCGCGGGTTTGAAGACGCCTGCCATGATTTCCCCAGGGGCCCGGGGAGGGAGCCTCAGGGGGCGGGGCGCAGGCCGAGAGCGGGCAGGCGGAGGGATTGGGAGCCTCAAGGGAGCTGAGCTTCCCTCTGAGGTCATGCACAGTGGCCTTCACCGTCTCTGGTGCATTTTTAACTGAAGTGAAATAGTGTATGGCCTTCCTGGTAGCTCAGAGGTAAAGAATCCGCCTGCCAGTGTAGGAGACGCGGGTTTGATCCTTGGGTCGGGAAGATACCCTGGAGGAAGGTATGGCAACCCGCTCTAGTATTCCTGCCAGGAGAATCCCATGGATAGAGGAGCCTGGCAGGCTATAGTTCATGGGACAGCGAAGCGTCGGACATGACTGACTAAACGAGAACAAAACAGTGTATAACATGTACGTTTCAGGTGTCGGACATTATAGCTGCACATCGGTGTAGCCCCCGCTGAAGGTCTGTTACCGTCTCTCACCATACAGTTGACCCTCCACACTTTCTGCCCACCCCCACCCCGGGGCCTCACTGTTAACCCCAATCTGTTCTCTGAATCCCATCCCCAAGTCCAGTCCGCAGTTTCCTGGGCTTCGTAAACTCTCCCACTCAGCTTGGACACAGGGACCCCAGCCCTTCAGCTCTGCTCAGCACAGAGGGGATCTCCCTGGCACCACCGTTACTTGGGACCTGCAGAGCTCAACCTCTCTTTGAGTCAGTGGCCATGACTGTAAAATGGGGACAATCATGACACCCACCTGATAGGATTGTGATGCAAACCAGATGAGCTCATGCAGGGAAGTTAATCACGGACAAGCCTTCTGTGATAGGTTTCTACGGAGGGGGCCCACGTGATCCTCCTCCCCTCTGCCAAGGGCCAGCCCTAATCCAAGGGAGCCCCGCAGGAGAAGGGACAAAGGAGAAATCATAGCTGGGGTTTTGTGTTCCAGGCACTGCGCTAAGCCCTCTATACACCTTTGTCACCACCTGAGAAATAGGTCATTGTCCTCTTCCTGAAGCTCAGAGAGGTTGGATGCCTCATGCAAAGTCCATGTTCCACTCACTCTTGATTTCCAGCCCCCTGGAGCCCTTCGAGGTGCACCCCTCTGCCTGAGCTAGCATAACACAGGCCATCTACACCCTTATACACAAGACTTCACAGTGCCAGGTGGCTGCCCAAGCTCGGAGATTCCCATGGGTTTTCGCTTCAGTCTACAGATGGGCCTTCAGGGATCCAGGAACCCTATGAACTTGTGTGTTATATTGTGTAAACTTGGGTGCTGGGGAAACTTCAGCCATGGAGAGGCTATGGAGCCTTCTTCAGAATCTGCAGGGATCATGACCCCAGTGGGGTGAGGCACCCACTGAGCCCATCTCCCAGGGCTGCTGCGGAGGCTTCCTGGGGCGAGTGGTAGGAAGGTCTTTATAGCGCTAATGCTCTAGGCCCACAGGAGAGGTATTGGCTAGAAGGGGAGATGGCAAACTTTCTATACAAAGGGCCAGATAGTGAATATTTTGGACTTTGCAGACCAGGGCTTCCCAGGTGGCTCAGTGATAAAGAATCTGCCTGCCAACACAGGAGACGTAGGTTCGATCCCTGGGTCAGGAAGATACTCCAGTATTCTTGCCTGGAGAATTCCATAGACAGAGGAGCCTGAGGGGCTACAGTCCGTGGTGGTGGCATACATATCATCTAATGGGTGTCACAAAGAGTCAGACACAACTTAGAAACCAAATCAAACCAACAGGAGACTGGACAGTCTCCACGGCAACTATTCAACTCGGAAGCTACAGCACAAAGGCAGCCAGAGACAACCGGCAAATACACGGGCGGGACTTGAGCAGGGAATGGGTCCCCGTGTATCGCCAGCCATAGCTCCCAATCCTGGCTTTAGAAGATGGAGCCTCTCTCAGTTTAGACCTGTTCCTCTCTGAACCTCTGCCTGCCTCTCTGTTTATGACACTAAAAGCAAGAAAAAGTAGAGAAAGTTACCATTTACTCAGGGCTCAGGTTGTACCTGTGGATGTGAATCTGAACCAACTCTGGGAGACAGTGAGGGACAGGGAAGTCTGGCATGCTGCAGTTCATGGGGTTGCGGAGAGTCAGACATGACTTAGCTATCAAACAACAAAAACAACAGGTTGTACCAGGCACCATTCTCAGTTTTCCATGAGACGTACTTCATTCTGCCCTCACAGTGTTTTGGTGAAATGGGTCCTGTTATTAGTTCCATTTTACAGATGAGGAAACTGAGGTAGCAAGGCAGAATGGAATCCCCAGGTCACACAGCTAACTGAGGTTGGACCCTGTATGCTGACCCCGGTTTTTAACTGGGACATGAGTGGAGCTGGGGTGAGAGACCTGCTCTGTCAGCCCTGGCTCTCTGTGGATTACCCTGTCTGGTCCTGCAGCCAGAGCTGGCTTGGCCCCTTGACCTTCTGCCCCTCAGCAGCTCTCCCCTGCCACAGTCTGCCAACTTGCCTCTGTGCCCCTCCCTGGGGGCCTGGCATGGACCGGACGCCCTCCTTCTCACCGCTTCGAGGCGGGGCTCATCTGAGCGCATCTGAGATCGATGTTGTACACGAGAAGGTGCAAGTGTAAAGCTGGCTAAAGAGCATAATAGAATTTATGGAAATCGCTGGCTCGCACCACAGCCCTAGCAATGATGGAGGTGATTATTAATTAATCATGGTCTTGGGGGAACAGTATCAGTGCAAGGAGTAATTAAAATGAAGCATTGTACAGTTGTACCGAATGATGATTTATGAGCCCAAGGAATTGCCGCTCTGCCCTCTCCCCTCCGGCAGGCTCAATGGGAAGGATTAACTGGACGGATTGTTTTCAACAAAACCAGTGGCTTACGGACGGATTTCGATCTGGACATCATCAGCTTGAAGGAAGATGGCTTGGAGAAGGTGTGTGAGCTCAGCAGTGGGGGAAGGGGGCTAAGAGCAGGGGCTGTTAAATCCCCCACGACAGATCCCAGGAAGAGACCCTGAGCAAGAGGGCAAGACCCCATCCAGCTGCCCCCTCAGGGCTCAACACGACCCGGTGTGGCCACTGCCTTGGCCCCTCTTGGCCTTCTCAGCCTGAAGGGGTGCAGAACCCAGTGGCCTGGCTGTGGCAGATACTCAAATGGTCACCCTGTCAGCAAGGGCCATCAGAGAGGTGCTTGACCTGGGAAAGGCTCATGGGACAGACAGTCTCTAAGTCCTCTGTCATGGGGCAGAGGGACAGACGTGTCCTTGGGTAGGAGAAACTCTCTAATGACTTGTGGATGCCTGCCTGAGGAGTAGTGAGCTCACTATCCCTGGAGACATTTTAGCAAAATTGAACAAAGGGATTGCTTGTCTGGGAGATTAGAGGTGATTCTTATCCTTGGAGAGAGGTTGAAGCACATGGATTCTGAACTCCCCATGCTAAGCTTCTAAGGCCTCTGTGATTCTGGGAATTACAAGGAAAGCAAGCCCACAGGGCTGGCCTCCCATCTGACTACCATAGAAATGTTCGTGATGGGGCCAGTTCTGACCCCTAGGAGTCATAAGCAATATTGTGACAAAGTCAGGCTGCTGGGCTGAGAAGGAGGTTTAACATTAGGCCTGATTCTCAGCATTTCCTCGGACCTCGGGACCAAGGGCTCAGCCACACCCACTGGTCCCTGGAAGCCACCAGGGCACCTCTCCAACCCTGGGAGAGGGGGTGTATAAAATGCAGAAGTGGAGGGGCCACTCCTGGTGCCTGTGATCCTTCAGGGGCCCTTGATTCCTCTCCTGTCTTCCCCTGCCCTCCCTGGTCCAGGTCTCTTCTGTGAATTTTTTTAACACCCCACCCTGGCTTGCCACTTCCACTCTTGGACCCTCCATCCATCCCGAGTGCACACACAGATGAAGCTACCCAATGCACAGCTCTACTCTGCCCTGGGACTGTGCGTGGCTCCCCAGTGCCGAGGCACTCAGCATCTGCCTCTCACCTAGCCTTGAAGACTCTCCAGGAAATGCCCCAATTTCCTCTCCAGGACTAGTCTCCACTGCCCCTCAAATATTCCTCGAGGCCCAGCCACACCCCTCCCTCCTGCACCTCCAGGCCTTGGCCCATGCCATCTCCCCGGTTATAGGAACAGCCTTTGTCTCCTTGGTTCGTTCCCACAGACACAAACCCAGCTCTGCCTGGGTAGTACTTTGTGGCCAAGGTGATGCCGTTTAGTCCTGAGTTTCCCATGGACTCGTGGGGCCACTGTGCTGGGGCCAGGCGGCCAGGGCAACCTCACCACTCCCCTGCCACCCTTTCAGCCACTTATAACACCAGTCCCCTGAGGACAAGGTGCTATGCCTTCTCTTCCTAAGATGCTCCAGCCCTGTTGGTCTAACTCTATTCAAACTGTAGCTTATCAAGCACTCTGCCAGCTCCTATTTAGACTCCTGTAGTGCTGCGGAGCCCGCTTCCCCTCTGGCAGGACCGCTTTAATAGTTGTCGCTTGAGTAGCTGTCTCATTGTTGCTCTCTCAACTGTCCATCTCTGAGGATAGCCTAAAATTCTAAGGATGGCAATTAGATGGCATGTATGCCACCACCTCCGACTCTCGTATTGATGGTAGGCATCGGTAATTGCCCATCAGAGCACTTTTGCCATCTGAGCCTACCCACAGCTCCTACCAGCCCTCCAGCAACTGCAGACAGACCACAACTAATACTCAAGAAAACCTCTCTGCTATACCTAGACACTGACTGACCTGCAGAGGCCCCACCGGAGGCTCCTGGTCACAGCCTCCCAGATAGTGGGCAGAGAGTCTCTGAAAGCTGGGTCCTCCTCAGTCTTAGCTGTTCTCCGATGCCCATGGGAGATAGGGCATCAATAGCTGCTTGCTGGAGCAAGGGTTCCTGCTGGTCACCTGGCTGCCAGCCAGCTGTTTGTTGAGAGCTTTCTGCACCCAGGCCTGCCACTAGGGTCCCTCATGCTGGGGCTGGGCTCTGCACTTGGCCCCCTTGAGAAAAGAACTCTTTGATGCTGTCTGCTTGTTTTCTGTCATCTGGGCTCTGGGAGTCTGCATAGAGAAAGATGCTGCCCAGAGAGGGTGCTGAGCTCCCAAACACAGCCATGCTGCCTCTCATCACTTCTCTCTCATCAGTTCTGTTTACTAAGCTGGGTCATAGCTGATCCAGCCAGCTCCAGCCAGTGGCTTTGGGGGGATTAAGGCAGAATTACCCAAGCATAATTACATGTCTCTCTGCTATCTGCTTTGCACAGCTCTCTTAATGGGATGTTTGCATTCGGCCTCCCTGTTTAATTGATTAGGTTTCCTGAGTGCCGTCCCCCCAGCCCGCAAGCAACTGGGCCAAGGACAGGATGGTCAGGCCAGAACCTTCCTTGAGAGGCACTGAGATGGGCACAGAGAGGGGCAGAGCTGGATCCCAAAGGATTTTCAAGAGACCCAGGGCTTGAGAACCATTTGTAAACTTGATCTTCCCTTGCCTCCTTCCAACCCCAGGCCTGATGTCCACAAAGGCACTATGGGAACAGAGATTAGGCCACCTCAGCCAGAACATCTGCCAACTTTAGGTATAAAACTACAAAACAAATTGCCTTCAAATCCAGTGGCATCCACTGCCCTCTGTAAGAGTTTTCCACTCTCTCTGCCACCCCCTGAAATAGCCGCAAAGACCAGCATCCTGCCCAGACTGACCCTGCACAAGACATATCTCCTCGTCCTTCCACACGTGCCTAGGGAACATCTCCCTCACTCCAGGCCCTGTCCTGGGCTCTGGAGGGCATCTGGCCCCAGAGCTGGCACAGGCTGAGACCCAGTGAGTGAGCAGCTGGTGCCCAACTCTTCCTTAGGAGGCGGGAGGCCACCCCCAACTCCCAGGCTTGGGATGACTCTAACCCAGGGCAGGATCTGACCCTAACGCTAACTTGACTTCATGGCATCCGCTCCACCCCAGGCTGGCTTCCACTGTGCTCCCTGGGCTCTCCTTATATTCCTCTTCTCCCTCTGCATTTCCCTTCCATCTGGGATGGGTTGCCAGCAAATGGGGAGGGAGGAGAATTCAGGAGACTCAACGTCTCGGAGGCTTCCTCTGGGAAGGAGGAAGGCAGCAGGGCTGTCAGAAAAGTTGGCTCAAAACTTGTCAGCAATGACGGTGCTCCTGAAAGGTGGGAACAAGATGGGTTGCTTGCTGATGTGAAGAAAGGGTGGAGACACTGTGCACTCAGCCCCTGTACTGTCGTCTGCCCATCTAGGTGGGAGTGTGGAGTCCCGCCGAGGGGCTCAATATCACGGAGGTCGCCAAAGGCCGAGGCCCTAATGTCACCGACTCGCTGACCAACAGGTCTCTCATCGTCACCACCGTGCTGGTAAGAGCTGCAGCCCTGCAGGAGGCCCCCTGTGAGCTGGGAGATGGGCTGGCCCTTGGGGCTAGAGGGACCCCTCCATCACCCTGCCCAGCATAGACCAGCTGCCTCCTATGGGGCTGCTGAGGGGCTGGAAGATGAGGGAGGGGAGCTGAAGGAAGCCGGAAACACTGAGGGTCCCTCAGAAAGCCCCCAGAGAGAAGGTGAAACATAGCAATACTGCTCATGGTCACAGGTCAGAGACACCAGGAGGTAACTGGGCTGTCTCTTCCCAAAGGCAGAGCGGGCCGGCCCTCCTGCCTGGACCTTCTTGGCCAGCCCCTGCTCCAGAGGCCTTCGTGTTTGTATCCCAGCCCCGCCCGCTCCCTGAGCCCCTGATGCCTGTGTGGGAACTGTGATGGGTGGAAGGAAGGAGCGGTGACCTGCTCTCTGCACCAGGACCTGAGTCTGCTTCTTCCAACCCAGTTCCCAGGAAAAAGGCCCTTCCCAGCAGTCCCCCACCCCAGCCTGGCAGGTGCTATGGCCATACCCAGGGAGTCCAGCGGGTGTGGTGGGCCCTCACATATGCCACCCCCACAGGGTCCTGACCCAAGTGCTCCTGGCCACGGCCGTGACCATTCCCCCTGCCCTCCTCCCTCCACTACCCGGGACTAAATAGTGCGTCCTTCTTCTGACCATTTAAACCCAAAGATTGCTCCTGGGGTCTCCCTGGCTCCGTGCATCTTAGAGCTCAAGGTGAGCAGGACGCCCAGGCAGTTGGCTCCTTTGGCCGCCACTGTGCCCACTCCATGTGCACCAGCCCCTCCTGGAAGGCCTCCAGGGTGTCCAGAAGTTCAGGACGCACACTCTTAGAGGCTCAGCACTGCTCCTGGGACCCAAGCTGGACCAGGGGGCAGCCCGGTCGCAGCCCAGTGGGTTCTGAGCAAACACCCTTTGAGGACAGTCTGGCCTCGGTCAGCTTCTCCTTGTAATGAAGCAAATATGTTTGTCAGGACCACGTGCTGAGGATATTCTCAATCAAAAAAAGGGGAGCTCAACCCGGTTTGGAGCACTTAGAGTAAGGCTGTCACAGGATGGAACCTGGGAGCAGGGCTGGGAACCCCACTCTGGGCCTTCATGGCACTCAAACAAGGCTTGTCCCGCCAGCGGCAGCTCAGCCAGGCCTGTGCCCTCTCTCTAGTGCTAGGTATGTGCTCAGTGACTGGGTGTTGGACACCATGGAGGAAGAAGGGACATCACATTTCATTCTCCCAAGAAGCCGGTGAGCAGCGGACGCCAGGGGCACTGTCAGCATCTGAGGAGCAATTTTAACCTATGACTCTCATCCTCAGTCTCCAGGCTTATGACTATTAAGACGATCCATGTTAAAGGTGATGGAAACCTAAAAGTTCTGAACATGTTGCTGAAGGGGCCAGAAGGAGAAGGCTGGGGAGACATCTCCCCACCCCCACCTTTTGGGAGTGAGATCCCCACTGGTATCTTCCCCAAAACCATACATCCTGCCTGCTTTTACTGATTGACTTTTTGTTAACTAAATAAAATACAAATACCAAACTATAAAGCCAGTAAGTCAAAAGATCTCATCAGGAACAGGAGGAAAAGTATAAAAAATAAATTAAAAACTAAAAATAAAATAAGCTATAAAGATATATTGGACAGCACAGGGAATATAGCCAATATTTTATAATAACTATAAATCGGGTATAACCTTTAAAATTGTGAATCATATTGTACACTTATAAGTTATATAACAAATAAAAAAGAATAAAGCAAAAAAGATTAAAAATAAAAAGACATAAATAAAAGGAGCAAAAGGGATAGAAGGAAGAGTGATGAGCAATTAAAGGAATATTGATGTGGATAAAAATAGAAAGGATAAAAGGAGAGTTGAAGGAGGACAAAATAAAGGTTAAAAGGAAGGTAATAAAGAGAGAAATAAAAATAAGGGACGAGATTAAAAGGAAAGCTACCCAGAGTGAGGAAAAATTAAAATAAATAATTAACAGCTCCAGCTAGAGAAGGTGAAAAATGTAAAACCGAAATGTCAGAAAGCAAAAGGATAAAAGTGTGACAAAGCTAAAATATAAAAGGGTAAAAATAAAATAATAAAAAGGTGGTAAAAGATTAAAAGTGGAGCTGCATAAAATGTGAGATATAAATAAAACACTTTTCAGAAGACAAGATTAAAAAAAAGGTAGAACTGCTATGCTCGGAGAGATTAGGAAAGATGATTAAATGAACGAACAGAGATGATTCAGCCACAAAACAATACTCTCATGTAACAGGAGAGCTAAAGATAATACAGCAGAAAGGTGCAAAATACATACCCTTCAAAGACCACAGGTTAAATTTTATTAAAGTAGCAGGAGCCTGGTTTAAAGGGTGTAAGACCCATCCGCAGAGCCGCAGGACATTTATGTACACCTGCAGGGGCAGAATCCCACAGACTTTCTGTGCTCTTCTCACAGCTTTTTAGCCAATACTAGAAGCTTCCCTGATAGATCAGCTGGTAAAGAATCCGCCTGCAGGAGATTCCGGTTCGATTCCTGGGTTGGGAAGATCCCCTGGAGAGCGGCAAGGCAACCTACTCCAGCATTTTTGCCTAGAAAAGTTCATGGACAGAGGAGCCTGGTAGACTACAGTCCATAGGGTTGCAAAGGGTCAGACACGACTGAAGCAACTTAGCACGCACGGGGGAGCTTCTTGCAGAGGCCCCAGATGCTTACTGAGAGTC
>SJXQ01008680.1:190595-224969 GCA_006408695.1 Aepyceros melampus | reverse complement strand
GGCCTGTCCCCCTGCCCCTCATTGGGCAAACATGAGCCCAGCAGCTCTTGGAGACATGCAAGAGTGACCAGAACACAGCAGTCAGACTGTGAGGTGCTTAAGAGACTCAGACCTTTGCATTTGAGTGCTGGCTGTGCTGTTCTCTAGCTCTAGGATCCTGAGAAATTGCTTAGTCCATCTGTGCCTCTCTTTCCTCATCTGCAAAAGAAAGGTGAAAATAACTATATCTACTTCATGGAGTTGAAAGAATGATTAAATAGAATACATGGCACAGGGGACTTCCCTGGCAGTCCAGTGGGTAAGACTTCACCTTCCAGTGCAGGAGATGCGGGTTTGATCACTGATCGGGGAGCTAATATCCGCATGACTTGTGGCCAAAAAACCAAAACATAAAACAGAAACAATCTTATAACAAAATTCAGTGAAGCTTTAAAAAATGGTGCACATTAAAAAAAAATCTAAAAAAATAAATAAAAATAAGTAAATGGTACAGAGTGGATGCTGTCAAGTAATGGCTGCTGTTGGTATTATTGATTCAGATCCAGTCCCCAGTAAGCTCAGGTTTAATACAATAAGCACAGTGAGTGTTCTAGAGAAAACCTCTGCTTCCGTCCACAAGCAGGGCCCTGAACGTCACTGAAGATTGACCTCTGACAGAGGACACAGAGGTTATCTCTGTCTAGCACAGGATGCATCATACACATTGAGCTAGGGTTTAAATGCCTTTGAGGCCTGGCTCACTGCAGACCCCACCACTCCCTCTTGCTTACTCTTGGCTGCTTCTTATACAGGCAATTCCTGACTGGTCCCTGAAAGCCCTAGGGTGTGAGCACTCTCTAGGCTCTCATCTCCTGCTGATACATGAAACTTCGCATCCCAACCACCACCTCACCCCCTGCCCCAGCGGAGGTCTGAGTCCCTAGGAATGACATTGTGATAATCCCCTCCCCCGAAATCCTTTGCCTTGACCCGAGACGTGGCTGCTGACCCACTTGAAGTAGATATCCCACCATCTTAACTACATTATGCAGTGTCTGATATTCAATGGCCTGGGAGTGAGCCATGATCCAGCTCTCTCCAGCCCCACTGCCCAGAGATCATGGGGAATTGGGTCTGCTTCTTCCCTGAGAGAAGCCCAGTCTTTCCTGGAGGCAGGACAGGGACAGAGGATGTGACACACAGCCTTTACACTGGTCTCCAAGAAACTCTCTGTGTCCAGCTGAAAATGTCCTCGGGGTCCCCTGAAAGTCTCAGCATGCTCTGCATGTCCCAGAGCCCTGGGGTGGGGTGGATAGGGGTGTGATGCTCTCAGCCTGGGCTTTGGAGGACACCACCACCTGTTGTGTGGAGTGGCCCAGGCCGACCCAGCCCAGCTGCTCTGGGAAAAACCCCAGCCCCAAGCTTGGCAGCCTCAAAGCAGGGCCAGCACCTCCCGCAGAGAGCACTGGCCCCTGCCTCTCTGGAAGTGTGTTGTCAGGGCAACGGTGCTTTGAGTGACAGGCCGGTACCAAGCCTGAGTAAAGGAACATCCACCAGCTTTGCCCCAGAGAATGGGGCTGGACCTGCACCCACGCTGAGGGGGTCTCTCCTCCTCTTCTGGTCCCTAAAATCTGGATGTGGCAAAAAACACAGGGAGATGTAGGGGCTGCCCCCAAGCTCCATCTTTTCTCTCCCATCCTGAATCCGGGGGTTAGGTGCTAAGGGCTCATTACCCTGGAAACAGATGGACGGAGCCTGGACCCCGCCCTCTCTGGCTCATCGGAGCCGCAGGCTCTTCCCCCTTCTTGGGGCTGAAGCAGCCGCAGCAAGAGGCTGGAAGCCTGCCCTCCCCGCCCTCTCCTTGCCAGGCCCAGCTTCTGCTCAGGTTTCCCTCCTCCATGAGTTCATGAAAAATTCATCTGCCCAAACCTCAGCTCACACACCGAGAAAACACACTCGGCTCTCTCCTGGGGGCCCTGCTTTGAAAGGTTCAGGGTTCTTGGGGCCACTGAGGTGAGCGGCTGTGTGGGCATGCGTGTGGATGCCTGTGCGGGCGTGGGGTTGGCTGTACACTGGGGTGTCTGGACCAAATCGATAGGCGTGTTTGTGCTGTGTGCATGGTGGCCCATTTAGACTTGACTGCCAGGCAGGCCGGACCCGTGCATCTGGTACAGGAGAGGCGAAGCTGCGCAGACCAGGATATGGGCTGGGAGAACCATTCTGGGCCAGGCCGGGGACCTTTCTGGGCCCCACCTGCTGGGAGGACTGGACTCCTAATGCTCTGCCCTGGTTCTAACTGAGGGCCAGGGTCCTTGGCCTCTGATGTGTGTTGAGATGGCCTAAGCCAGGCAGACTTGGGAACGCAGCTCTTAGGTAGCTAACCCTTGGCTCCCTGCCCCCCAAAACCCCCTCTTCCAACTTCACAGGTCCCGTCACTGGGAGAATCTTAGCACCAGGCCTGGCTCTCATGATGGTGAAGCTCGACTAAGAAACTAAGAGCCCTAGCAATGAAAAGTCAGAAAAGGTTATTTTTCAGGACCCTTGTTTCCTGTGACTTGTTGCAGAGAAATATTACCCCTGTTCTTACTGCTGTTCTCCCAGAGCAATAGGAGAGCGTGAAGTTATGAAATTGAGGGCACCTTCACTGAGCAATCGATTAGCAGCCGAGAGAGCTTGTGAATTGGCTGTCTGGACATTTCCAGTAATAAATTGTGAAATAGTCCATGAATAAGTAGTTGGCGGAGTTCAGAATTACCCCCTAGGAAATGTTGCAGGTCTAGAGACATTACTAAGGCGAGCACCATTTTAATGCTCTGGGCTTTGGCTGTTAAATATGTATGCCATCCGCAAAGCACTTCCCGAAATTAATGGCATTTTACAGCTGCTCCGAAGGCAGCGTATTTATATGGAGATGTATAGATTCTGGGGCTTGGTGGCTTCACAAATGAAGTGCTAATTTTAGAGGATAGGGCCAGGGAGGGGCTGGGAGATAGGGTCAGGAAGTGAGCCATCTCAGGGACCTTTCTGGAAATAGTTTTCCGCTGCTAGCTATGATTTTTAACCTTTGGTGGCTTTGGGCATGGTCTCAAGGCTGGAAAGGTCACTGCAGAGCAGGCCACGCAGAGTACAGAAAGACAATTATGATATTCATAATAATAATAATATTGCAGTTTATATTTGCCAGGCACTAAGTACTTTTCACAGATTAACCCATGTAATCCTCCCAACAATTCTGTAAGGTAGGTTCTATTATTATTCCCATTTTACAGAAGGAGGTCGATTTCACTTAGGAGTCTATGTGTGGTTGGTGATTCTCCTGGCAGAGAAGTTGCCTTCTCTTTAATTTGTTCCTGAGCTAGCAGCAGGGCCACCTACTGCAGCGGTGTAGGTTGTTCACTGTGCAAGAGCATCTGACCTACAGTTGAGACAGGATTGAAATCTCCACCCTGGCCTTCTCACCAGGCCCCATGCTGGGGTTCCAAGCAGGAGGGTCCACACTAGCCTAAGTCCCCTTCTCTCCAGGCAGTCCCAGCCCCTTCCCCAGCACCTCCTAGACTCTTTTCTCCAACCTTGTGAGCTGCCTACTTGGTTGGAGGCAGGGATGGGGGGCACTGAGACTTAGCATGGACTCTGTCAAAGGACCCAGATTTCCACCCAATTAGACAGCAAAGTGGTTTTCTCAGAACCCCTTAGGTGTACAGACACTCCCTTGCCCTTTCTCTGCAGCATCCCAAAGGGCTGCTGAAACTCTAGAGTGAATCAGTCATGGGGTGGGATGGGATTTTTGAAAACGAGTGTTGCCAGGGACACAGGGCCAGAGAATGAGCCCATCTTCTGCAGTGGGAGCCTGGCAGGAGGCTGCTGGTGGGTTTCTGCAGCTGAGGACCCCTGATGAAGGCCCTTCAGGCTCAGCCAGCTCCAGGGGTCCACAGTGGCAAAGGAATGACCCCATTCTCTCATCACCACTTGAGAGAATGATGTGCTTAGTCACTCATTCGTGTCCAACTCTTTTGCAGCTCCAGGACTGTAGACCACCAGGCTCCACTGTCCATGAGGATTCTCCAGGCAAGAATACTGGAGTGGGTTGCCATACCCTCCTCCAGGGGATCTTCCCACCCCTGGGACCGAACTAAGTCTCCCACACTGCAGGCGGATTCTTTACCATCTGAGCCAGCAAGGAGAGGAGATATGTGCTCTTCTTGTGGGTCCGAGGACATGCGCTTCCCAGAACAAGTGTGTTCTGTCAGCTAATGATTGTCACCCATCAGCTGAAGGCTTGAGGCATTCGGACATACGAAGGTGCAGAGGTGGCTGAGGGGAGGGGTAAGGTCCAGAAAGGCCAAGGAGCTACAAGCAGGAAGGACTGGACCTGGACTCCATCTGACTATAGTTCAACTCCTGTGTGACCTTGGGCAACTTACTGACCTTCTCTGAGCCTCAGTTTCCTCATCTATCAAATAGGGTTAGTGTCACCTGTCTTACAAGCTTCAATCAAACAGCTTATGAAACTGTTTGTCAGTGCCTGATGCATAGTAGGAACTCAATAAATGACTAGTTTGCTGAATTGAGCCCATACACTGCAATTCCTCACTCTGTGTATCTCAGGCTAGACAAGGTCAACAGCTGTTTTCACCATTTTCCTGTCTCTGTTCCTAGTTATTGGCCTTCCTGGGTAGCTCAGCTGGTAAGTTCGATTCCTAGGTTGGAAAGTTCCTCTGGAGAAGGGATCGGCTACCTACTTCAGTATTCTTGGGCTTCCCTAGTGGCTCAGACTGTAAAGAATCCGCCTGCAATGCAGGAGACCTGGGTTCAATCCCTGGATTGGGAAGATCCCCGGAGGAGGGCATGGCAACCCACACTTGCCTGGAGAATCCCCATGGACAGAGCAGCCTGGTGGGCTATAGTCCATGGAGTTGCAAAGAGTCAGATGTGACTGAGCGAGTAAGCACACCACATCCCTAATTATTCTTTACAGGGTTGTCAGTGTTTATTTCTAAATGAGCAATCAGACAGAGGTGGGCCCTGTGAGAGCCCATTACTGGCTCCCCATCACCTTGGAGGGAGGGAACCTGACATGGGACAGCTGCCAGGTGTACTGTGGAATACAAGCCACCTCCTGAGGACCCCCCTGCCCACCAGGGAGAGGCACCATGGACGCAGGGCCTCTGGCACAGTGAGGTGGTTAAGAGCTCCCGCTCTGGGATCATACCAACCTGAGTCCAGATCCTCTCTCTATGGCAGCTGAGTGACCTCTCACAAGTCACCTTGTCTTCACCAATTTACTCTCTGCACGTATAGGATGGGGTTATTAGTATCTATCCCACAGGTTGAAAGTAAGACTAACAAGGTGATACCAGCTACTTCCACTGAACCCCGCTGCTCTGCTGGGCTCTGCACTGGGCCCTCCACAGGCACCACTTCATCTGCTGACTTCCTGGTGTCTGGCCCGTCCACATGTAAATGCAAACTGTCATAGTTATCAGGAATCATCAGCAGATCCTAATGCTGGGGACTAGACCCTTGGAAAGAGAGAAAGGTATCAGGGAGCGGGTAGGTGTAGTCTTTTTATGCAGGAGTTGGGGGAGATGGGGCAGGCTTCCCCTGGTGGCTCAGATGGTAAAGAATCTGCCTCTGATACAGGAGTCCTGGGTTCAATCCCTGGGTGGGGGAGATCCCCTGGAGAAGGGAATGGCAACCTGTTCCAGTATTCTTGCCTGGAGAATCCCACAGACAGAGGAGCCTGGCAGGCTACAGTCCATGGGGTTGCAATGAGTCAGTCGGACATGACTGAGCAACTAACACTTTCACTTACTTTCTTGGGGGAGCAATCGGAAGAAACTCGATGAAGGTCTTCTGTGCTCACACTTGAGCAGACGTCAGAACCCTCTGGAGGGCTTCTCAAAGCACACATTTCCAGGCCCAACCTAAGGGTTTCTGGTTCATTATTTCTGGATGGGGCCTGAGAATGTGCAATTCTGACAAGTTCCCAGGTGATGCTGCTGGTCTGGGGACCACATTTTGAGAATCATCAGCCTGTGTTGATGGTGCAACAGAGAGAAAGTGAGATTCAGGATCACAGTCTTGAGTTCAAATTCCAGTTCCACTAGCTTCTAGCTCTGTGAACACTGAGACAATCAAATCCATAAGGACCTACTAAGTTCTGCATGCATGTCAGAGGTGGCCATCTGTGAGGCACTAACTTGGCTTTCCCTCTCCTGACTTAGTGGGCCATTCTTCTGAGCCACCCCCAAAGATGGCTTAGAACACCCTTGCAGAGGCCTGGGCCCAGGCTCTCTGACCCCAGGCGGCCCTGTCCCACCCACTCAGCGTCCATCAGCCCCTGTCCTCTCTGTCCCCACAGGAGGAGCCCTTTGTCATGTTCCGGAAGTCCGACAGGACCCTGTTTGGGAATGACCGGTTTGAGGGCTACTGCATCGACCTGCTCAAGGAACTGGCCCACATCCTGGGCTTCTCTTACGAGATCCGGCTGGTGGAGGATGGCAAATATGGGGCACAGGACGACAAGGGCCAGTGGAACGGCATGATCAAGGAGCTCATTGACCACGTAAGTGGGGTGGGAGCACCATGGACAGGGCCGTCCAGGAGGCTTGGCCAAGTCCTCTACGCACATCAAGATGAAGCATCCTGGCAGACCGCAGCCCCAGGGCAGGGGAGATGGAGACAAAGGAGCCATTGGTACAGGCTCACCCAGCACATTCTAAACATTACCTGCCCTCCAGCTCAGGGCCTTCGCTTTCCAGAAGCATTTTTCTATCCAGGGCCTGCTAATGAATGCAGGGGCACAATCTGTACCCCTTATTTCTTCTATCGTTTATCCTTACAACAACCCAATGAGATGAGTACTGTTATTACCACCCATTTAACAGATGAGGAGGCTGAGGCAGAGAAAGATGAAGGCTCCCAGCTAGTAAGAAGTGGAGCTGGGACTGAGAGAGTCTTTTGGAGACTCTGCTTATGAAAGCGCTGGGCTCCAACGTCTGCAAAGAGCCATCTGACCACCAGACCCAGAGTTCATGCAGTCAGTCTTTGCAACCTGAAAAGCATCAGCCAAAAGGATTATTGTCACTTTGCCTTTCCAAGTGCAGACAGGTAGCCTCAGGACCTTCTTCGGTTAGCCCTCTTGCCCCTGTCAGAGGGAAGCCAGGAAGAGAAGGAGGCTGGAACTCAGAGCTAGAAGCTCAAGTAGAGCCTCAGTGGTGGTCATTTCCTCGGCCCTAGAAAATCAGTCCCCCAGGGAAGGCTGGTGGGAGAGGCTAATGGTCAAGAGAGTGAACCCAGTCTGGACTTGATTCCTACTCTCCCACTTACTAGCTTTGTGCTTCTGGACAAGTTTCTTAACCTCTCTGTTCCTCGGTTTCCTCATCTCTAAAATGGGAGTGATAATAATGGCCCCCTCTCCCATAGGCTGTGGTGAGGACTAAGTTCACATGTGCATACTACACAGTCAGCACCGTGTCAGTCCTTCTTGTATTATTTTAATCATTATCTACTCCTTTGAGGCGGGGAGAGGGGCTTCAGGAAGTCTCTTTTTCTCCCGAAGCTCATTTCCTACCTCAGCAGTGAGAATAATGATGCCTGCCCTGCGTTCTTCCCTACTTGTTGGCGGAGGTGACAACTGGTGGGGAAGCAGCTCCTAGACTGTGGAATTCAATCTAACTGGGAGGGAGGGGTGTTGTCACCATTATTAGTAATAACTGTAATTATTATGGAAATTAGTCAGCAGGCCCCAGAGACATCTCCATTTATCGGCTCCCCCCTGAGCTTTATGAGTGGGGCTCTGGAGTGTGGGGCTCTGGGTGGGATCTGAGCATGTCATTTGCAGAGGTGAGCTGGGCTGGGGAGGAGGGCGGGATCCCATGGACAGTGGAGGCCACATGTGGAGGAGAATAATGCTGGTGACGCTCTTGCCATCCACAGCATCCCCAGCAGCCCAAGAGCTCCTCAGAGCCATTTGCAAGGGGGAAGACCAGAAAACCCAGCAGCTTCCGAGGCTGACCCTCAGCTGGAGGAAAGAGGGGGTCTTGTTCATGGCCTGCACGCAGCCCAGTATCCATCAAGACCATGGGTCCTGACGGCACATGCAGGGACCTTGTTAAACCCAATTCCCTACAATTGATGAGCCTATTAATCCTAGCTTGGTGCCATTTTTAATAACATCATAACCATTTATTAGTGTCGTCAGATAATTAGTCTTCTCATAGCTCATAGAAAGCGTGGCAAAGGCTTGGCAATATTATTACTTCCTTATTAGGGATCTGAACGCAGATGTAAAAATGATGAATGCCCACCTTTGCAAGAATCTGCCCCCTGAGGGCCATTTGGAGGCCCTGGGTGGAGCCTCTGACCAGCAGGACTTAAAACGTCCTTCACTGATACTGTCTGCTCATCTCTGTCCCTGCCACAGGCCGCCCAAGGAGTCAAGATTATGGGGGAAGGTGGGGGATCTAAAGGGTACGCCCCTCCTGCTCACATCCTCGTCTTCCTCTGAGGTGTCTCCAACTATGGGAGCAAAACAGGTGACTGGACAGAGCAGTGGTGTCTCCATCCATCTCCTGGTCTCTCAGATCGTCACTATTCCCATCTCTACTGCCCGCTCTCTCTCACTCCGGTCCCCCCTCCCCACCCTCTTTGGAAGCATCCTGCTGGAGTCCATGCCTCCCACGTGTTTTAATGTCTTTGGAATCCGAGAGAGATGGGTTCAAATTCAGGGTCCAGCACATTTCAGCTGACAGTAGGAAAGCTATTCAACCTCTCTGGCCTCTATTTCCACATCTAGCAAGTGGGGATAATAAGTCTTCTGCCCAGGGTTCGTGGGAAGATTTAATGAACTACAGTACAAAAGTGCTTAGCAAGTGCCTGGGGCTCAGTAATTGTGCAGTGCACAGGACTGTCTTACTCCTCACCATTTCCTCCGGTCTAAAGTATGTACATGTCCTGTCTAAAGTATGTACGTGGGTGGCCATGATGATAGTGAGGGAGTCTGCCCCTCAGCCATGGTCACCCTGGTGGGCCACAGTGACCTGGAATCTGGATCTTGCCCCACTGAATCTAAAAAGGAGACTCAGGGAACTGACTCACACTGATCAGAGTCACAGGGAATCGAGGCATGCATGAGACATCACCTACTTACTGCACTGGAGACCTTTCCCGACACCTGCCATCCAGAGCTCCTGTTCCAGCACCAGGTGCCTGGGATCTTGCTGGGGAGTATGGAGACAGACTCTAAGTGTGGAAAGCCTGGAACCAAGAGGAGAGACTGCTGCTGGAGAAAGGGGAAAGAGATGAGCCTTGAAGGGCCTTGGGTGCTACAAGGCACAGTTGGAAGATGTATAGAAAAAGGGTGACCTCAAATTGGGGCTTGTGCTGCCAGGCTGAAATGGAGCCAATCTGGAGGCCATCCCTGGGACCTGGGTGGAGGAGAGCATGGTGGCCCCCAAGGATTGTGGTCAGAAAGGAGAGAAGTTGATGGCACAGGATGGAGCCCTGAAGGTAGAATCCATGAGGTTGGCAGTTGACTGGATGAAGGAGGAGAAGGGCAGGGAAGAATCAAGGACATGGTGTGAAATTCTAGCTTGGGTGGCTGGGGAGGGAGTGGCATCATCCCCAGATACAGAGCCTCCTGGGAAACCAGAGGATCCAGGAGAGGTTCTGACATCATGTTGGGATTGGGGTTCCTAGAGGCTGGGGTTCCAGCCACAAGGGTTCCTTGTGGCTGGACACTCAGAGGGGGGATTGATGGGGAGAAAAGAGAGGAGGACTGGGGACAGGACCCTGAATGGTGAGAGAATGGGATGAAAAGGAGGCCTCCACAGGATACCCACTCCTGCAAGGCCAGAGCAGAGGGAGGAGAGCCAGGGAGAATGGGTGATGGAGCAAAAGGAGCAAAGAGGCTGCTGGGAAGGTGTGGGCACAGCAGGTGAGGAGGTGGAGGCAGGTGAGGATGGACCTGCATCCATGGGTTAGCATGAGGGCCATCTCCCAGGGGTACAGGTCAGCCCAGCACAGGTTCTGTGACCACCCCGGCCTGGCCTCCCACAGGCTTTGTGCTCAGAGGCCAAGGAGTCCTGTCCTGGCTGCTCTACGAGGCCCTTGAACAGTAGGGGAAGGAGAGGGAGAAGGAGCCTGGCCTCAAGGAGAAGCCTGAATGCCCTCCGGCCACAGGAAGCTGTTCATTCTTTTATCTTGAAATTGTTACATCTCACTAGAGCGTATAGGGCAGTTTCCCTGGTTCATGGAAGGGGCAGACCGAAATGGGTTTGGACCAAGATGGATAGGAGTGGTCCTGGGTAACCCTGATGTCATCCCTTCCCCTGTGAAAGAAGTAGCACTGCCCAGATGTGATTCCCCGTAAGACGGAGAGCAGAGCAGGGGAGTGGCGCAGCTCCACGGACCCATGTCCCAGCCCGACTCTTCTTCTGGACAGACAGTGCCTTTGGATTATACTGGCACTGCCCGCACCTGGCGTGGGGCTGGGCTCGCAGAGCAGGCATTGATGGGTGAGGGGCGTGTGAATGAGCACGTGGACTGGCACGCCTTCCCCAGAGACAAGGCTGTGGGGTCATGACTACTGAGCCTCCCATCCAAAGTGTGCGAGCGGAGGGTCTAATGTCAAGGTCGTGATCCCATCATGCACTGTGTACCCTGCCTCCAAAGCAGGAACCAGATCTTGGTTCTGGCCAGCATGCATTGGTGTTAGAAGGAGCCCCAGACTCCTGTTTGGGTGGCCGGGAAATTCTATGCCAAGCCACCTCCTTCAGACTGGCCAGTGCACTTTGAAGCAAGGCATGCTGGGACCTCGCCTGGGGCAGGAAAGAATCCTGAATGAGACAGAGCAGGTGAGGGCAAGGAAGCAGATGGATGAAAAGGTAGCCTCTTATCAGGGCATCCAGGTTGCCCAGAGCAATGACTGAGGCGCTCTGAGGAAGCTCAGAGTCTACCTGGGGATGACCAGATAAGCAGGTGAGGGAGGCAGGAAGGACTTGGGCTCTGTTGAGATGTAGCCCAGGGCTGTTAGCTGGACTCAGCAAGCAGAGACCAGCCTGGAAAGATGTGGAAAGAGCCTGGCAGGAGGTCAGGGTCTAGACAACCAGGTGTGAGAGAGGACAAGAAGCAAGATAGCAATAGAGCTGCAGGGGCAAGGTGGGTATTGAAGAGAAAGTGAGGTCAGAGGGAGCAACAGGAACAAGCTAACCCTCCTGCTGAGGACTGTTCCCTTCATTCTTTCTGCAAAGCTTTATGGAGCCCTGTCTCAGCCTGGGCTCCTGAGGGCGGGGCCTGAGGAGGAGGCTTAGATGCCACTGCTGAGTTAGAGGGTGTGCTGCCGGGGAAGTGGAGCAGAGGGGAGGGAAGGCCAATGCAAGGATGTCATATTGAGCTGGTCACCACTGAGTGAGACTAATCCAAGTCAGCACCCCAGAAATCCTGACAAAGTGTGTCTCAGAGCCATCTCTTGAGGTGAAGGGAGAAGAGGAACAGGTGCATCCCCTGGCTCCTGACTTCCATGCGTTCCTGGGTTTGGCAGGGCAGGCATGGGAACCAATCAGGACCCTGCCGGAGCATCAACAGGAAGTTGTGGGGGCGGAGTCGTCTGTGTGCAAGAAGTGCCCAGGTAGACAGGAGGTGAGATGCTGCCAGTTTGTGCCTGTATGAGGCTGGTGGTGGCCAGAGGGTCTGACCTGGTGCATGAGAGCAGTGGGCCAAGCACAAATGATGTACCAGACCCAGGGCAGTGACAGGAAATGTAGGAGCAACCAAGGTCAATGTGATTCCTGCCCCTCTAGGAACAAGCAATGAATCAGCCGAGTTAAATTTCATTAAAATTTTGATCAGTGCTGCAAGGGGGAATATGTATAGGGGACTTTGGGAGTATAAAGCAGGAAAATGACTCAGACTTCCCTGCAGAGGTGACTCTTGGAGCTGAAACTTGAAAAATGAAGGAGAGATATTCAGGGCTTGGATATGAGTACTGACCTGGATGGGGGCACCTAGATTGCTGAAGTCTCTGCCCTCATGGGGTCCTGTGGGGTGAGCAGTAAGGTTCCCCGGGTGGACCCTGGGCAGACACCAGTCTTGCAGATATGCAGGGGGTAGGGGAGGGGGTATATTCTAGAGAGGGGAATGGAGGTGTGGTGTATCCCCTATAGAGTGCCACAAAGTGGGGAACGCCAGCTGAGCCATCCTGAAAGACAGCCCTGCAGGGATTCAGGAGCGAGCCGTTCTCCCAGGCCTTGGAAAGGCACAGGCTTCAAGTCTCACTCCATCTGCTCAGGAGGCCTATGTGTGAATCTGGGTACACAACTCCTCAGTCAACACTTAGGAATTTTCTAGCACCTGTCCCATCTCTTTAGATATATACAAGCTTTTATGAGGTTATTGGTAGCTGCACTGCTGATTGATAAATGCGGCGCTGGCTGGCTGGAGGGACATCAATGGACACTGCTCGTGACTCCGGGCATCCTCCCGCAAGAATGGCAGTGCTCCAGGCCCCAAGAGAAGGCTCACTGGGTGACCTCTCCTAAAGCTCAGAGGGGGAATCCAGCCAGCACCTCCTTTGATCAGGTTATTCATTTACTTGTTCATTCAGTTTATTCAGTTAAGTCCCATGCTAGGTGCCATAGATACAGTGTGAACAAAACAGGCAGGATCCCTTCCCTGAGCCTCAGGATCTTACGTTCTAGGGGAGGAAACAGGCAGTAATCTATGACTGTGTGAACAGATGTCACTGTTCTGTGGGAGGAGTGTGGTACGTGGAAGAGCTTCCCTGGCTCCCAGGCTGGGGTCCGGACTGAGAGATCCCGCCGATCAGAAACCAGTGGGAAGCTGCTGATGATCCATCCCAGGAAAGCCTGGAGGAAGGTACTGGAGACTTGTGAGAGGTGAGGGGAACTCAGGAAATGCCTTTCCCATGCCCTTGGCCGGCAGCATTCAGAGAGATCCAGGAAGGGGGTCTGGGTCATTTCTAACTCCCTGGCATGCAGCAGAAGATGGTACGTGAGGGGCATGGACTTGGGAGGATGTCCCCCAGTAACAGCCTCGGCCTTGAGACTACACCCTCGGGCCTCCCAGCCTCAGGTAGGCTGGCATATGTGCCAGGATGATCTGGTCTCACAGACACACCACCATCGCCCTCCTGTGTCCCATCTTCCTCCTAACTGGGACAGAGACCTCGTTTCTGTCCTGTATGTGTTGGACCCAACCCCTGTTTGCAAGGCCAGGGGCTGTCACTGAGGCTGCCATGGAGCTGAAAATGTCGCTAGGCCCTGACTGAAGAGGGCCGTGAGGACAAGTGAGGGCTATCAGTGAATGCTCGAACCACTGATGGTCATAAGAAAGGTTGCCATTAAGGGCAAGGACGCAGCGCAGCATCCAAACTCTGGAGGGAGGCTGGTGAGAGACAGTCAGGACCTGGCAGACTGGCAGGGGTCAGCATGGCCTCAGAGAGAAGGGGGATGCTGAACAAGGAAACAGGCCAGAGCTCAGCCCACAGGCTGTAGTAAGGGTTAATCAGAACTCTTGGGGGTACTTTGATGCTCAGTGTTCCATCAAAACCATACTGAACCCCTTCTTTTTGCCTGCCTTAGTACTAATCCTAGAGATGCATCAGAGTGTGAAGTAAATGTAGCCCCTGCCCATCTCCCCCTACCACCACCAGAGCTTATGTACCAGCAGAGGAGCTAGATATTAAGCAGTGACTTACAAATCAACATTCTGTGTGAGGACCAGTGTAGGGGCTATGGGAATGTACAACTCAGACCTCACAGCCTGTAGAGGGAGGGGGCTCCCTGTCCCTAGGTCCTTGGGCTTGACTGGGCAGGGCCTGTCTGGGCAGACACCCCCTTTAGGGTCCTGTGGGATGGAGAAAGAGAACCATTATAGATAGGAGACAGAGCCATAGCTCATCCGTCCCAGGGTCCCTGTGGCTACGAAGCAGGAGGACCTGCTCATGCTTCCTGGAGACAGAGGTGCAGCATGGTGCCTGCTGGGACTCAGGAATCAGCTGCTCTCCCAGGCCAGGGAGAGACACAGTGTCATTCCGCACTGTCAGGCCATGAGGCTGCCGTCAGCTCAGGAAGCTGGCAGGTGAATCACAGGTGCTGGTAGCAGACCCATCCGCTAACATTCATGAATTTACTAGCACTCCTTTCCCCTCTGTTCAGGTGTGTGGGTTATTGAGGTTGCTGGCTGTCGGGTTAATGTCTAGGGCTTTTCAGGGGGCTCTATGTTTTCTTCAGCTCAGAGTCTGGGGTTCATCAGCAGACACCGTCTGTGACTTGCTCTTAGAAACTGTGAGGTGCCCAGCCAGCTGGCTCTGAGAGCATGCTTGCCGATTTCTCTTCTAAACCAGCAACATCCCATTCATTCAGTCCCAGGTCTCTACTTGGAGGCCTGCTATGAGCTGGACACTGTGTTAGGTGGAGGGCATACCATAGTGAAAAGACACTGACTCAGGCCAGCTCTCAGGAGCTTATGGGCCAGTAGAGAGGAAATCACTCAAAACCTCTGAAATCACAACTGTGATCAGTGCTAAGAGCGCAAGTACCTGGTGCTGTGAGAGTCATCACTGGGGAGGCTTGATTTCATCTGAGGATTTTGTCTGTGGAAGTGATGTTTGAGCTGAGATCTGAAGGAGAAGCAGATATTAGCTAAACAAAGGTTCAGGGAGGAAGAAGTTCCAGGTAGAAAAGAGTATTGTGCAAAGGTCCTGAGGTGAGCGTGGACTGGAGGGTCTGAAAGAAGCCGGTGGGAAGAGAACCAGGGGGAGCAAGATGGGAGGTGAGACCGCAGAGGCAGGCAGGACTGGAACTGCACTTTCTAATGCAGGAGCCACCAGCCACGTGGGGTTATTTAAATCTGAACTTTAATTAAAATCAACTGGTTACACTAATTTAAATTACTTAATTTACAATGAATGAGATCAAAGTATAAATTCAGTTCCTCAGTTATACAAACCACATTTCAAATCCTACTTGTGGCCAGTGTCTACCATATTGGACAATGAAGATACAAAGCATTTCCATCATCGCAGAAAGTTCTGTTGGACAGCACCAGCTAGATTGTGAATGGCTTCATGAACCCATAATAAGAACTTTCTGGAGGGCAGAGGGAAAAGTCTTAACATATACTAAGCAGCATTGGGAATCAGAAAAGATTCTATTTGGAGAAACAACACTTTGGGGAAAGAATGGAAGGTGAATTCCATGGATCCCACCCACTAGAGATGTGGGCAGAGAGCCAGCAAACAGAGCCCCAGATTCAAGTCCTGCCTGTGTGGCAACAGTAAGCCTTGTTTTCTTGGGTGGCTTTGGAAGTAGAAGTACAAAGACCTGGTGGAAAGTAGGGGCGAATCAGCATGTCCTGCAGCCACAGGGTTCCCAAGCATGACCAGGTGTTGCAAAGTGTATTCTGGGGAGGCCCAGGCAGTCATGGTCAGGAGCCAGAGTCAAGTCCACGTCTCTGGGAATGCAGCATGGGCTCAGGAAGGGCAGGGTGGGCCCAGCCCTAAAACTTGCCTACCAGAATGGGCCAGGTGCAGGGGCAGGGCTGGCAGCAGCTGGTACGGGAAATTGCATGCGTCCTCCCCAGAATCTAAGTAATGTGTGTATGAGTGTCCTTGGGCTGTCACAAGCCTGGGGACTTAAAACAGCAGAAGTTTATTCTCTCTCAGTTCTGGAGGCCGGAACTCAGAAATCAAGGTGTCTGCAGAGTTGGTCCCTTTGGAGGGAGCATTTGTTCGCTGACTCGCCTAGCATCTGGTGTGGCTGGCAATCCTTGGCATCCTTGGTTCAAAGCTACATCACTCCAGTCTCTACCTCCATTACCACATGGTCTCCTCCGTGTGTATCTGTGTACCCTCTCCTCTTTTATAAGAACATCAATCATTGGATTTAGAGCTCACCCAAATCCAGTATGACTTCATCTTAACTTGGTGACTTCCACAAGAGCCTAATTTCCAGAGCTTCTGAGTTGGTGAACACGTGAAAATGTGGGGAGGATGGGATGCCCAGTGAAAGAGAGAAAGCATGGAAGCACCATACCCACTCCTGTATAACCTGCCCTATGTGTCTCCTCCATCTAGCTGTTCCTGAGTTCTGTCCTTTTATAATATCCAGTAACTTCAGTGGCTTCACCATTATACTCCCCACTGACCACCTATGAGGGATCCAGTTGCTCATTGCCATTTGGTATTATCAACATTGTTTTATTTGGCTCTTCTGATAATTAGGCAGTAGTATGAGGGGGATTGTAAACCATGTGGGGTGTGTTGCTGGGGGACAGCTGAGGGAACTACTGTGATGCAGAGAGTCTGAATAACAACAACAACAACAAAAAAAAAAAACAGGCTTGTGCCAGGAGACTTCACAAGGCTGCACACTCGGAGAGGCTGTTTTGCACACCACTGGATTTAGGGGCACTTGGTAGGAGCCAGAGAGAAACATCTTTGGGGAAGTGAACAATCCCGCTGAAGACATAGAAAGTGAGTCCTTCCTTAGCAAAGTCCCAGTTACTCTACCCAGGAATTTCTCCAGGATTATTTAATCATAGTGGCAACAATCAGATACTGTTTTTGTGGGGAGTAGGGGAGGGGAGGAGGAGCCTATTTCCAGGTAATGTCACATTCATAGGTACCAAGAGTTAGGACTTGAACATATTTGGAAGAGGATGCACAGTTCAACTCATTGAACGTGGCCGGTGTGCTAGAGTGATAAAACACTTGAGTTTGAGGTCATGGTCAGCGGGTCCATGCACTGGCCCAGCCACTCACCAGCTTGGAAGGCAGCTCTGCTCATTTCTGTATCACCAATGTCACTGACCACTCACAAGCTTGACCCAATCTCCTAGCCTGGTTGAATCACATTACCCTTACCTGGGATGTGGTGATCATGTTTGCTGCCTCATGGGACTGCTGGAAAGTCACATAAGGTAAATATGTATAGTACACGCAACAGTGCTTGGTATATAAGTGAAAGTAAAAGTTGCTCAGCTGTGCCGGACTCTTTGCGACCCCATGGACTAAGTCCGTGGGATTCTCCAGGCCAGGATACCAGAGTGGGTAGCTGTTCCCTCCTCTAGGGGATCTTTCCAACCCAGGAATCGAGCCCAGGTCTCCCGCATTGCAGACAATTGTTTATCAACTGAGCCCCCAGGGAAGCCCAAGAATACTGGAGTGGGTAGCCTATCCCTTCTCCAGCAGATCTTCTCGACCTAGGATTCAAACTGGGGTCTCCTGTTGCAGGTGGATTCTTTGCCAGCTGAGCTACCAGAAGTATCCACAAAAGATGGTAGTTCTTTCCACAGAAGGTATATATAAACTATAACAGGTCACAGTCAGCAAGCAGATGCCCAGGGGAACCCCAATCCAGAGGCAGAGCACATAGATGGGGAATCTGGTTGAGATCTGCTTAGGAAACAAAGTAGGCAGGTGCCAGCAGGGGCACCAGACACAGGTAGCAAGCTGAGACTTTCCAGGTTTCACTCTCAGGTATGAGGCTAGTGTCTGACCAGCAGCCAAGGGGCGTGGATCAGTTCAGTTCAGTTGCTCAGTCGTGTCCGAGTCTTTGCGACCCCATGAATCGCAGCATGCCAGGCCTCCCTGTCCATCACCAACTCCTGGAGTTCACTCAGACTCACATCCATTGAGTCCGTGATGCCATCCAGCCATCTCATCCTCGGTCGTCCCCTTCTCCTCCTGCCCCCAATCCCTCCCAGCATCAGAGTCTTTTCCAATGAGGCAACTCTTTGTATGAGGTGGCCAAAGTACTGGAGCTTCAGCTTTAGCATCATTCCTTCCAAAGAAATCCCAGGGTTGATCTCCCTCAGGATGGACTGGTTGGATCTCCTTGCAGTCCAAGGGACTCTCAAGAGTCTTCTCCAACACCACAGTTCAAAAGCATCAATTCTTCGGTGCTCAGCCTTCTTCACAGTCCAACTCTCACATCCATACGGTGTGGATACTAAGGGCAAAAATGTGGAGCTGTAGCTAGTTAAACATTCTTTCCTTCACTTCTGGTTGTGGAGATGTGGTAAAGTGGTGTCAATCAACCTCATGTAAGCTTGGAGGAGAGTAGGACAGCTTCTTTGTAAGTAGAAAGCTGTTTATGGTGATGGAGTTCTGGAAGTGCTAACCTGTCTGGTCCAGAGGTTTATAGAAAAATGTATGGAAGGTCTTCAGTGAGGCAGACGGAGCTAACAAACTACACATAAGACCAAAGAATCTGTCAGACGAGTCAGAGGTGTGGTTTGTTCAAGGACATGATTACTGACAGCAAAGTCTTTGGACCCTCTGTGAGCCTCAGTTTCCCTCCATAAATAATACAGGTTGGAATAGATGTGCTGAAGGTCTCTTGTCCAGCTCTGACAGCCTATGATTTTATGAATCATCATCAAAGAAAACTTGCACAAGTAGGAAGAACCTGCCAAGTTGGGCCTTTCATTCTGAGTAATGAGCTGAAACAGCAAAGGCTTGACATCTGTTCGGCTCTTTAAAGGGAAGTTGGACAAAATAATGCCTTTTTCAAAGAAATCGTAACCAACAGTGAAATGTAGTATTTCCTGCCCAAACCAAACTGGAGAACTTCAGCCTTGCTGAAGCCCAAGGGAGAACACACATCAAAACTTCTCATAAAGAAAGTCAGGTTGACCAGCTGTCTTGCTGCTGTACGCACAGAATGCCTAGACACCCTTGCTTTCTAATACCATTAAAACCAGAGAGCAGAAAAGCTGGTGGGGAGATTCTGAAGATTTCTGAGACCATCTGGGGAAAGAAAGAGGGCCTGTGGCCCTGTGGTTGGCTTTCTGGCTAGCCCGGGAATACTCCTAGTTGGGATAAGCATTGGCCAGAAACATCTTGATCCTCGAGTTACTAACACTCTCATCCAACCTGCCATCAAAAGCCAAAGGAAGATTTGCCACCACTGACTTTGAGGTTCTTCCCAAGAATCCATTCCAAGCCCCAGAAGCCATTCCCAGAGATGAGTTCCAAATGCATTCTGAGCACTGATGATGACTTTGGAGTCAGAACAGAGCCTCCCAAAGTGATGAGCTTTGAAAGGACAGGGCTAGGGAAACAGTGGAAACAGTGTCAGACTTTATTTTTTTGGACTCCAAAATCACTGCAGATGGTGACTGCAGCCATGAAATTAAAAGACACTTACTCCTTGGAAGGAAAGTTATGGCCAACCTAGATAGCATATTCAAAAGCAGAGACATTACTTTGCCAACAAAGGTCCATCTAGTCAAGGCTATGGTTTTTCCACTAGTCATGTATGGATGTGAGAGCTGGACTGTGAAGAAAGCTGAGTGCCAAAGAATTGATGCTTTTGAACTGTGGTGTTGGAGAAGACTCTTGAACTGTGGTGTTGGAGAGTCCCTTGGACTGCAAGGAGATCCAACCAGTTCATTCTAAAGGAGATCAGTCCTGGCTGTTCTTTGGAAGGACTGATGTGAGGCTGAAACTCTAATACTTTGGCCACCTCATGCAAAGAGTTGACTCATTGGAAAAGACTCTTATGCTGGGAGGGATTGGGGCAGGAGGAGAAGGGGACGACAGAGGATGAGATGGCTAGATGGCATCACGGACTCAATGGATGTGAGTTTGAGTGAACTCCAGGAGTTGGTGATAGACAGGGAGGCCCCGGCGTGCTGCGATTCATGGGGTCACAAAGAGTCGGACACAACTGAGCGATTGAACTGAACTGAACTGAGGGGAAGCCAAGTTCTAGAATCCTGACATGCCAACATTATAAGGGATCCTAGAACTTCATGACTTAAAGGGATCCTCCAGAATGTCCCACCACAGTTGCCACTGCACTTGGAATCTTGTCCAGTCTCCAGTAGGGATTCCCTGCCTGGAAGCTGCATGAGAGCAGACCTAGGCCTTTTGCTCACCTCTCTACCCCTGACTGTTGCACAGTAGGTCTTGACCAAATGCACACTAGTCACTAGGCACCTTCCCTGACAGTTCTCTCTCCTTTTGTTGCTTTCCTTTGAACACAGCCGGAGATGACAGTACTCCAGGGAGCTGAGGTAGCAGCAGCCGCCCATTTCTTCTCCCTTGCCTTCAAAGCTAGGCAAGTTCCAACATACACATTTAGAAATTTAACAAAGTAAGATCCCAGTATGAAACAGCCTTTCTAATAGGCTCCCCTTCCTTGATGTTCTCAAGTAGTCCTAAGATTCACTAAAGCCTTGGGCTCCTCATGTCAATAATCAGCCATGAGGGCTGGTGTTAGAAGGAGAAACACTGGGGTGAGCAACAGCAGGGTTATGTGTTTGCCAACGTCCCCCAGCCTGGGGCACCAACAGAGTCATTTCAGAGCTGGGGTTCTACCCATAGCAATCCTCCTTGACTTGACATCTCATTTCAACTTGGTTGCTGGTTTCCATTGTAGGATTGGTGGAGTCAGAGAAGTGTTAACAGCTACCACTTAGAAAAGAATCTGATTGATGTCCGTTTTCCCTACTAGCTGTAAGCCCCATAGAGGCAGAAACCATGTCTGTTTGGCTCAGCTGTGTATCCCTAGTGCCTAGTGGATCTCACAAAAAATTAATTAATTGTTTAATTAATCAACTAATTAAGCTGGGCCAAGTCAGAGGGTGACTGCCTATGGACTGTTGTTTGGAAGGGGGTTCTCAGAGGCAGCTGCTGCCACCCTTAGCAAAAGGGTCTTTGGTGTGATCTTTAGGACTCAGCCTTCCTTTCTGTTCTGCCCCATCTGAGAAAGGGAATTGATTATTTTGTCCACATTCTGGTAAATATCCACAGGAGCCCAAGGGAGAGCCTCTGAGAGGGAAACATTATTAATCAACAAACACTGCATAGGCTGAGATGGGGCTTGGTAGTGGAAAACCAGAGCAGTGACTCAGCCACAGTCCCAACTATGCTTAGAGACTTACAGGTAAGTAGGCAGATAGGACAAAAGGACACATGCCAGCATGTACTGCCATTTCAGCTGAGCAGGTTAGGACCTTACACAGGACAGAAGGAGCTTCATGGGCGTTTAGAACTGGAAGCTATCAGGGAGGACTTCTTGGAAGAGGTAGCATGTGCAAAGGAATATTTAAGGTGGTGAAAGTTAGACAGCAAGGAGAGGCGTTCTCAACAAGGCACAGTGTGTGTAAAACACAGAGGTCAAGAAGGGAATGTGGTAAACAAGAAGCAGTTAAGTGGGACCTTGTGCTGGAGAGAGCAGTGGGGCAAGCCTGCAAAGATGGGGAGAAGAGATTGCAGATTTTTAATCAGAAAAAGCCCAGGCTAGAGATATGAAACTTTAATTGCTCCCCTCGTTAGAATTGTGATGAGGTGAGCTCTATCGGTGTGCGAACATCCCTAGCTTTCTCCAACCCCTTCCCTGCCTCCTCTGCTCTGTCCTCTTCCCACCCCTCTGCTATGAAAGAGGGCTCAAATTTTGTCTGTTTCATTTCTCCCCTGACCCTTTCCCAGCAAAGAGAGTGTTAGTTTTGCCCAACAGGTTTGGGGGGCTTTGAGATATATAGAATATCCAAAATGGGGTAAAGCATGCAAGAAGTAGATAGGAAAGGAAAATGGATATAAATAAGGGGTGCTGTGGATTCTGTGTCCTCTTCATGACATTTGAAAGTCGCAAAACAAGAACACAAGCTATTTTTAAATGTTTGTAGATTGCTAAACTATATTTGACAAGGCACCATTTCAAGAATGGACCACATGGGTTACAGCTGTAATAGTGTTCCATTCTCTACATGTTGATACCACTGTCCTCTTCCTCAAGGCCATCAGCTCTTGGATAACAAGGGTTAAGTCTAATTCACCGTAGTCTCCCAGCACCCTGGGCATTGCCTGGCCCAGAAGAAGAATTAGTAAACAGTGAAACTAAAGAGTGTTAAAGTGTTCTGGGGTTCAGGCAACAAACTCCACTTCCCTCCCTCATCTCTCCTCCTTTCAGGAAGGGGTGTTCTGCCCTCTACTAGTCTTAGGCTTTGCTCATGGTCTGTCTATGTCTCTCTCACTGCAGAAGGCAGACCTGGCCGTGGCCCCCCTGACCATCACCCACGTCCGTGAGAAGGCCATCGATTTCTCCAAGCCCTTCATGACCCTCGGCGTGAGCATCCTCTATCGCAAGCCCAATGGCACCAACCCTAGTGTCTTCTCCTTCCTCAACCCCCTGTCCCCAGACATCTGGATGTATGTGCTCCTCGCCTACCTGGGTGTCAGCTGTGTCCTCTTTGTCATCGCCAGGTAAGGGCAATGCCCTGGCCAGAGCTCTGGCCCAGGGTTAGGAGCTCAGGGAGCCAGGCAAGTCCCCCATCCTCAGCAGTTGGCACAGAAGGCCCAGGTTCAGACCACTGCTTACCTGCTCCTGTCTCTTTCCCTGAGGCTCAGATCCTTTCATATCCCCCAAGGAACATGTCATGGCCCTCTACCTTAAATCACCCAGTCCTTTCCCTGGTCTGTGTCCATGACTTTGAGAGGTATCAGTTGTATCCTAGGTCAATGGACGTGAGTCTGAGTGAACTCCGGGAGTTGGTGATGACAGGGAGGCCTGGCGTGCTGCGATTCATGGGGTCGCAAAGAGTCGGACACGACTGCGTGACTGAACTGAACTGATGAGCACACTTGGAGAGGTTCAGTCACTCCCCAAAGCTGGACCTCTTGGACCAGGCACCCAGGACAGCAGACCCAGGTGGCCCAGCAGGTAGCTTAAAACTTAGAAAACAGACTGCGTCCATCCACTCCACAGCAGCAGGAGGAACAATGCCACAGAAACTCACTCGCACGCACACGTGCAGAAACTTGGCTTGCACACACCCTTACCTGCCTCTAACACGTGCTAGCAATACCCTTGCATATTCAGTTGTTCATATGAAGTAGGCGTAGTACATCCTTACTGGTGGGTCATAGGTAGGGGCCACTGGGAAACAGGTTTAGCCCAGTGCTTACTGAGCACCTACTGTGTGCCAAGCACCATGCTCTGTCCTTTGTAGCCAGTTATCTTATTTAATTCTCATGGCCTCCCATGAAGGGGAGACACCCGACACGCAGAGAGGCTGAATGCTCCTCCAGGTCACCCTAGCAATAAGGGGCACATCCGGCTCGTTGAACTCAGGCCACCAAGGGTTTTATCTGCAGCCTGCATCTCTGCCACCTGGACATCTGTGTTCTGCTTCTGCCCTAAGTTGTTAGCTCCTGGGCCCCAGCCCTCTGCCCCTTCCCTCCAGGATCCAGCCCCAGCCCTTGCCCTGGTTCTTTTTTCTCTAAATTCTAACAAGGTGTGATGCGAGACTTCTCCGGAGAAGCAATCTGAGATCCAAGGACTTGGTGTGTCGGCCTTTTTCTCTGCTGAGTCTTCTTTGAAAGCTTTTCCCCACCCTGCTCCTTTTCGCTCCCTCCTCCCACACAGACACAGACCAAAGGGAAGGATGTGAGAGAGGAAATTGTCCTGCCTCCGAAACCCTTTGCTGCCGGCAGGCCTGGTGCTGCCTGCCTGCTCGCCCAGCCGGCAGCCCAGCCTGCCACAGAGAGACCTTCATTATGCCTCTTGTCTCTAATGGTCAACAAGCCTTTGAAAGCCGGGAACCACTCTCCAGAGCTCTCACCATAATTTTAGCAGCGCCAGCCGGCCTCTTGGCTCCCCACCCCCTCGAAAACAGCTCAAGCTTTCCCAGCATCAGCTTTGCTCATTTGATGTGCATCCCACCCCCCTCCTATTCCTGGCTTTTCATCCCCTGCAGCCGAGCCTGCTTTCCACCCCTTACCTTCTGGCCAGGCAGGTAGGAGCCCCCCTTCCAAGGTCAGGATGAGGAGACTTTCTGGAAGAGAGGGGATTTCTGGAGCTGCTGGAATGACAGAATGCCTGGAGAGAGAGGAGAGGAACAAGGGTCTTGGTCACAGAGCCAAGAATAGCATCACAGGACGATCATCAGGGCACCACTCACACAACGCAATTCACTCCCATTCCTCAAAGCCTTACAGCAGTCCTGGCAAGGTCAGTATAACTATCCCCATGCTACAGAAGCAGAAACTGAGGCTCAGAGGGGTTAAGTCTTTGCCCAAAGCCAGAAAGCCTTTTGCCACAGAGTTGGGCTTCAAACCAAGACTTGCTGGACTTTTAATCAGGGGTGGCACACACAGGAAGCATGAGGGAGTGAAGCAAGCTGGGTCGTAGGCAGCAGGGGGTGGTGGGGACTGAGGCAAACTCAGCACACACCGGGAGAAAAGGGTCATTACCACTCAGCTTCAACAGACCATGCCAAGCAGGAATGCAGGCCAGTGCTGTGGGGGTTCATGATTTTAGAGAGAGTTTCATGACCCAGATAATCATGATGATGTGTTGACTAATCTAGAGCCAGACATCTTGGAATGTGAAGTCAAGTGGGCCTTAGAAAGCATCACTACGAACAAAGCTAGTGGAGGTGATGGAATTCCCGTTGAGCTGTTTCAAATCCTGAAAGATGATGCTGTGAAAGTGTTGCACTCAATTTGCCGGCAAATCTGGAAAACTCAGCAGTGGCCACAGGACTGGAAAAGGTCAGTTTTCATCCCAATTCCAAAGAAAGGCAATGCCAAAGAATGCTCAAACTACCGCACAATTGCACTCATCTCACATGCTAGTAAAGTAATGCTCAAAATTCTCCAAGCCAGACTTCAGCAATATGTGAACCGTGAACTCCCTGATGTTCAAGCTGGTTTTAGAAAAGGCAGAGGAACCAGAGATCAAATTGCCAACATCCGCTGGATCATGGAAAAAGCAAGAGAGTTCCAGAAAAACATCTATTTCTGCTTTATTGATTATGCCAAAGCCTTTGACTGTGTGGATCACAGTAAACTGTGGAAAATTCTGAAAGAGATGGGAATACCAGACCACTTGACCTGCCTCTTGAGAAATCTGTATGCAGGTCAGGAAGCAACAGTTAGAACTGGACATGGAACAACAGACTGGTTCCAAATAGGAAAAGGAGTACGTCAAGGCTGTATATTGTCACCCTGCTTATTTAACTTATATGCAGAGTACATCATGAGAAATGCTGGACTGGAAGAAACACAAGCTGGAATCAAGATTGCTGGGAGAAATATCAATAATCTCAGATATGCAGATGACACCACCCCTTATGGCAGAAAGTGAGGAGGAGCTAAAAAGCCTCTTGTTGAAAGTGAAGAGGAGAGTGGAAAAGTTGGCTTGAAGCTCAACATTCAGAAAACGAAGATCATGGCATCTGGCCCCATCACTTCATGGGAAATAGATGGGGAAACAGTAGAAACAGTGTCAGACTTTGTTTTTTTGGGCTCCAAAATCACTGCAGATGGTGACTGCAGCCATGAAATTAAAAAGCGCTTACTCCTTGGAAGAAAAGTTATGACCAACCTAGATCGTATATTCAAAAGCAGAGACATTACTTTGCTGACTAAGGTCCGTCTAGTCAAGGCTATGGTTTTTCCTGTGGTCATGTATGGATGTGAGAATTGGACTGTGAAGAAGGCTGAGTGCCGAAGAATTGATGCTTTTGAACTGTGGTGTTGGAGAAGACTCTTGAGAGTCCCTTGGACTGCAAGGAGATCCAACCAGTCCATTCTGAGGGAGATCAACCCTGGGATTTCTTTGGAAGGAATGATGCTAAAACTGAAGCTCCAGTACTTTGGCCACCTATGTGAAGAGTTGACTCATTGGAAAAGACCCTGATGCTGGGAGGGATTGGGGGCAGGAGGAGAAAGGGACGACCGAGGATGAGATGGCTGGATGGCATCATAGACTCAATGGACGTGAGTCTGAGTGAACTCCGGGAGTTGGTGATGGACAGGGAGGCCTGGCATGCTGCGATTCATGGGGTCGCAAAGAGTCGGACACGACTGCGCGACTGAACTGAACTGAACTGCGGATCTTCATGTGATGACTCATGGCTTTTATAAGTAGCCACTAATTTGATTTTTTAGAATGCCGCTGAGGTCGAGCACAGCCCATCTGTAGTGTGGAAATGGCCCTCTGTCCCCTCCCCTCTGTATGCCCTGTGTCCTTTGGACCTCTGCTTGCTGGCTACCAGAGAGCTAGACACGGCTGCGCAGGAGATAGGGTCTGCGAAGGGTGAGTAGGTGTCTAGATTCTTTCTAGGCAGCTCCAGCAAGGCACAGGACTGTCCATCCTACAAACTGGCTGGCCTCTGCCTGGCTAGCATCAGGGGTCTAGCATTGACCAAGGTCTGTGAGAAGAAAAGGGAGGGAGGAAGGGAGAGAAGGAGGAAGGGCAGGAAGGCGTGGGGAGGGACGCTGCTTCCTATCGCGGAGACCAGGCCAGTTGGCACTCACGACAAGGAGATAATCCTAAGCGCTTGACCCCGGAAGCAGGACTGAGGGTGAGCCTCCAGTCCAGCCCCCCAGGAGTCACATTCCAGCTCAATCCAGGACAGATGAGAGCCCCAGGGAAGAGGTGATCCCAGCCACAGTCTGCACCCCATCTGGGGCTGGGGTTTAGCCTTCACCCTTCAGGGGAGACAGCGTATCTCCAAGCCAGTCTCTCCCACTGACTTGCAAAACTTGGAGAACCCCTCGTAGCCACAAGCCATAAACCCAAGATCCATCATTCACTTCAGTGGCACCTCCCTTACTGTCCAGCAGCCATTCCACCCCTCTGCCCTCCTGGGGCACTGGAGTTGGAATCTGGGCCCTTCCACCCCCTGACTGCAGGACCACCGCCAGCTGGAGGGCTCAGGCTGCCTCCCCGCCTGTGAAGTGGGCATCTGCTGCACTGTCTGCCCCTCAAGGGGTAGTGAGGACCCAGGTCTACACAAGACTTAATAACCCAGAGACCCATTCTAGACCAGTTATTTTTATCACGGTAAGAAATTCCAGCTCCGGGAATGTATCCTGTTGAAAGTCACCACTGAGCCTCACTTTACATGCGCGTGCGTGCTTGGTCGCTTCAGTCATGTCTGACTCTGTGTGAGCTACCCACAGACTGTAGCCTATCAGGCTCCTCTGTCCATGAGATTCTCCAGGCAAGAATACTGGAGTGGGTTGCCATGCCCTCCTCCAGGGGATCTTCCCGACTCAAGGATCAAACCCATGTCTCCTGCGGTTCCTGCACCGCAGGCAGATTCTTTACTGCTGACCCACCGGGGAAGCCCTGCCTCACTTTACAGTCCTCCATGAATCTGGAAAGCCTTCTCAACAAAGCCCTAGACAAGGCTGCCCTTTGGCCTGGGGACTCAAGAAGTGTGCACAAGGATGTTTCTTTCAACAGAGTGTATCACAGTGGAAAAAAAGGGCCAGGCTGTGTCAAGAAAAGAGGAGTGGTTAAAACCACCCATTAACTGAAAAATTATACAAATGAACTTATTCACAAAACAGAAAGAGATTCACAGGCATAGAAAACAAACTTATGGCTACCACAGGGGATGGTGGGAAATGGGGAGGCGGAGGGTAAAAATTAGGAGTTTTGTATTAATACATACACACTACTGTACAGAAAGCAGAACAACAGGGACCTACTGTAAAGCAAACGCTATACTATAACACATGCTATACTCAATAGCTTATAATAACCTAGAATGGAAAAGAATCTGAAAAAGAATACGCATACAGAACTAAAGCAATGTGCTGCGTACCTGGAACTAGCACAACATTGTAAATCAACTATCAGTTCAGTTCAGTTCAGTTCAGTTGCTCAGTCGTGTCCGACTCTTTGCGACCCCATGAATCGCAGCACGCCAGGCCTCCCTGTCCATCACCAACTACTTCAATATTAAAAATATATTTTTAAAAAACCCTATTAAGTAGTTATAGAGAATAAAGGGCATTAGGAGTAACTGGTCTGCAAAGAGGCTGGTGGCTTATTCAGTGAAAAACCAAACCTAAGACATTATTATGGTATGATGTGATTTTTTCTATAAAAGGATGATTACATGTATCCTATCTATCTATATACATATATATTGTGTATCTGTACATTAAAAAAGTAGGGCTCATGAGATCTCATCAGAAATCACCTTTGCTTTGTCCTTCACCCACTTGTCACCCACCTGCCAGGAGAAGGAGCTGGAAACCCCCTCCAATACTCTTGCCTGGAGAATCCCATGGACAGAGGAGCCTGGTGGGCTAGAGTCCACGAGGTTGCAAAGAGTCGGGCACGACTGAGTGACTAACACATACACCTTTCAGTGTGTACAGAGAAGTTCTTTGCCCCAGTGAAAGCTCTGCTGGGACCTGTCGTTTTTTGGATCTCTTCCAGAGCCAGAAACCCTAGGTCTCTCTCTGTAGCACAAACACACTTTCAACTCAGAAGTTAGAAGGCTGAGTCCAGTATAGTCCTCCACGTTTCTATCATCATGAACAGTTCAGACTTCTCCCCTTGCCCCATTGCGGGTCCGCTTTGGCAGCACCTCCTCAGTCGGCCCACTGCCCCTGTGGCTTCTCTCTGTTGGAGTCTCATTGCCTTTCTTGGATACAAGTCGCAATGGATCTCTCTTCTGTATAAGCCCATCTGGTCCAGGAAGACAACCTTAGCCCTGACTGCGCCAGGCCTGCAGGCCAGTCCTGTGCAGCAAGGACTTACTCTTCTGTCTCTCGTAGGAAACATGCATCAGCCCAACCCCTGCCCTCCAGATTTCCCAGCTAGCGTCCACCACATCCTTTCCAGGCTCTCCCAGCCACCCTGTGGAAGCCAGTCTCCCTAGACTTCACTGTGGGAATGCAGGGGCCCCTGAGTGCACAGCTCTCCAAAGGCTTTCTCTAAAACCCTTCTCACAACAGCCTCTCATCTCCGCTCTCTTCATCCTCTATCTCTTCCTTGTGGATTTTTAGAGCCTCTAGCCAGATCGTGGTCATTCCCTTTGAAAATCCCCATCTTGATTTGAAGCCTCACTTTGGAATTTCCTATTTGCAGGATCTTTCCACTTCATGAAAACCAAATTCTTTTCATGTGAGCATTTTGGTGATCAATGTTTAATTTACTAAAG
Organism: Aepyceros melampus; assembly: GCA_006408695.1. Classification (NCBI taxonomy): domain Eukaryota; kingdom Metazoa; phylum Chordata; class Mammalia; order Artiodactyla; family Bovidae; genus Aepyceros; species Aepyceros melampus. Next base: position 196,049 of record SJXQ01008680.1, on the reverse strand, counting down.
CTTTTAGAAGAGAGATGGAAAGTCACAGCCTCACTCTTAAAACTCATCACACTTTAAAAAACAAAAGAAAATTCCATCAGACATGTCTCTCCTTCCCAGTCTCTCATCTCAGCATCTGATCCTACACCAGCCACTCTGAACACACCAACAACAGCCATTTCAGCCACGTCAACCACACCTGTCACACCCACCACACTAGACTGGTGGGGACTTTCTCCAGAATCTCTCAATCTCTCCAGAGTGTTCCAGCTTCCTCCAGCTTACATTTTCTCAACTAGAATTCACACAATAAACAAAGTCCCTCCAGTTATCAGGACTTCTCTTCCTTAGAAGGCAATGGGGGCGGGGAGGCTTAAATAACATTTTTTTCTGTCATGCATGTATTTGTTTATTCAGAGAGAAAAATCTGAAGAAAACGACATAACACATTGTTCTTCCCAAGACGTGGGATCTTGGAGTACTTTCACTTTCTCATTGTGTTTTATACCGTCTGAATATTTTATGAAGAGTGTCTTTTCCTATTTTTCCATTTCAAGGTTTTTAAAGTATACAAGTAATTTAAAAGCCTATTTTCATTTTTCAAAGTTCATGCAATACAGACAAAGCAACAGGCTTCCATGAAATTTCTTCTGCGTTTCCCCTCCCCAGAGGTCAATAGTGATTTTTTTTAAGATGTGGACCCTTCCAGACTGTATATGCATTTGTATTCAAATGTACATAAATAGGTACGCAGCTCTGTCTTCAGGAATCTATTTATGTAAATGTGATCATATTGCTCTTATTTTTATCACTTAAAAAAAACAAACCAACAATATGTGTTGAAGATCTTTCCCTGTTGGTGCATCTCTTCTAACGTCTGCGTGCGGTTTCAGAGTGCGATTGTGGCGTGGTCTATTTAATCATTCCTCTATTGAAGGACATTTAGCTTGTTTCCAGGTTTTTGCTATTACAAACAATGCTTTGATAAACACCCCCATGCACTTCTCTTTATGCTCCTGGAAGAGTGTTTTTTCTACGATGGATAATGAGTCGCAGAATTGCTAGGTTGAAGGGCATGTGCACTTTTAATTTTAAGAGATACTGCTGAATTACTTTTATCACCAGAAAAGGGCACTAACAATAAAAAACGAGAAGCAAAATGGTTCTGGTTTCCCATTTCCTGACTCCCTAGCAGAACAATGAGGGAATTGATGCTAAAGTGGTCGGCACATCACTGTTTGCTAAACCGCCAGCTTGTAAGGCATGAACACCCCTTCCTCCCATCTCCCTGAAGATTTGCCTCATTGCTCCCCTCTTCCTGCTGCAGGTTCAGCCCTTATGGTGGTATGATGCTCACCCCTGCAACCCCGGCTCCGAGGTGGTGGAAAATAACTTCACTCTGCTGAACAGCTTCTGGTTTGGAATGGGGTCCCTGATGCAACAAGGTATGTATGCCCTTAGAAGGCTGCAGACACCTGGATGCTCAAGTGTGTGCCCTTTCCCAGGTCCCTGAGCTCCACCTCTGCTGGAGCCAGCTGGACTGCTCACTGTCTGAGGCTGAAGCATATACCAATACCTGCAGCAGGCAGGGCTCATCCCCAGCCCCTCCTGCTCCAGCTGGGAGGGACATACAGCATCCTGCAGTCAACCTGCAGTCAACCCCCTGATTCTCACCACCACAGAATCTGCCTGAGCAAAGTTGGGCTGAGGATGGAGGGAGACTGGAGGCAGGGAGGCTAGGTGGAAGGCCACTGCAGAAATGAGATGGTGAGACCTGAGCCAGGGTAGTGGCTGCGGGAGTGGAGGCCAGAGATGGACTGTAAGAACTTCAGGATATAGCAGGGACTGGACTTGGTGACTGCCTAGCTCTGGGGAGCTCAGTAGAAGGAAGGGGGCACATCTGTGTTGGGGCCATTAGCCTGACTGTATCAGACCTGGTATACCCAGAAGGATGGCATTTTTCTCACATCCTCCTGAGGGAGGTTTGGGATAGGGTACCTGCCGCCTCACCACCACCACCACCTCCCCTGCCCCACTTCCCACCCCCCTACCCCCGCTGGTAGCCTAGCTTCTGGAAAGATTTGCAGCTGCTCAAATATCTCAGAAAGCAGAGCACCTGCAAGGAGCAGAGGCTGGAGGACAAGCAGAGTGGGAGGGGACCTCGGCCAGGAAAGACCCCAGGAAGAACCCTACCCCCACAGTCCCTGATGACCAGGAGCCAAATGCTGATTGCCTCTTGTCTACAGAGTCACTGTCAGAGCCTCTTATCTCAGGGAATGAGGAGGCAGGCAAGGACCAAAGTCTCTGCCTGGGTTAGGGCCCCACAAAGGGACAAAAGGGGGCCAGGGAGAGAAGGAGATCCAGGGGCAAAGACTGTCCCTGTCCCTCTCTCACGCGTGTATCCTCAAGGCCTGGCACAAACCCTGGTCTCAGTAATATCTACCAGCAAGTGCCGCAGGCATGCATGGATGATGTTATCTCAGCGTGTCCTGAGGGCCCACGACCTGCGAAGCCCTGTGAATGAAGGATCCTGGACCCGAGCAAACTCTCAGCCATGACAGAGGCCAGGGGTGGGGTCCAACAGAGCCTGACCGAGCTCGCCAAGCAAACAACTAAAATAAGTCATTCTCCCTTTGAGGGCACCTCCAGCCCCTTGTTTGGGGGAGGGCCAGGAGGATGAGGCTGGGTGGGGGTGGGGGAGTGGTCTCTGGCAGCTGGGAAGTGACAGGCAGCTTGAGGGGAAGCACCTCATTCTGTCCCCACGACTAATGAGCGTCCTGAAGCCTCACCTTGCTGCTCTGTCCATCATCTCTGCTCAGTGACAGTTAGGAAAGAACCTGAAGGCCCCTCCACGCAGTAATAGCTTCTCTTCCACCTCCTGCTGCTATTCAAAGCATTGGCCCCTGATGTATTCCCCACGAGGTTTTGATTAGGAGGGAGAAAAATGGTTATGTATTTGAAAAACTCTCCCTTGAGTGATTTCTTTGAGAAAAAAAAAATCATCCATATCAAAGCAGACGCTTTTCAGATGCAGGTCCAAATATTCTGGAAAGTTCAGGAGTCACCTGCTATTTAAATCTCTTGAAAGCTGCCTAGTTAATTACTTCAGTTAAAAGGTTTCAGCTAAACTGTGCTCCGCACCCAAGGTCGGGAAGGAAGAGTGACTGGTACTCTTTCTTTTTCGGCAAAGAGCTTCGAAAAATGTTGATTTTTCTCCTTCTGCAAAGCATCGTATAGCAATCTTATATTTGTATACCACTCGCATTTCCAACACACTTTCCTCCTCAAATTATGTCATTGCAGCAGCATCGTGGTATTTTTGTGAGGCTGGGACAGAGGAAGGACGATGCTTTGCTGAGTCCCAAAGAGGGGAAAATGACGGGCAAAGACCACACAGACAGCTAAGAGCAGGATTTATTCAAGAAGCCAGAGGTTCTTAAACCTGGGACACATTCAGGTGTTCAGAACCTGGAACCACACGTGTGGTTCACAGATATGCCTCAGAAGGTCTGACATGCCTGCGAAATAAATATTCTGCTTGTGTATGTTTTTGTCAAGCAGTGGTTCTTAAACTTTAGCCCAGATCAGGATCACCTAGAGGGCTTACTGAACCCAGAGTGCTGGGCCCCATCCCTAAAGTCACTGACTCAGAAGGTCCTGGGTGGGACCTGAGAGCGTGCATTTCTAACAAGTTCCCAGGTGATGCTGTCAGTCCAGGAACCACGCTTCGAGAACCACAGGTCTAAGGAGAGGTCTCAGCTGTGACTAGATAATCAGCGGAGTCTGTGGCCCCGAGGACCGAGCCGCCTGGTCTGGGCATTGTCAGGGACCACGTGTCTCCTCCTTCCTCCCAGGGTCCGAGCTGATGCCCAAAGCCCTGTCCACGCGCATCATTGGTGGCATCTGGTGGTTCTTCACGCTGATCATCATCTCCTCCTACACGGCCAACCTGGCTGCCTTTCTGACCGTGGAGCGCATGGAATCACCCATAGACTCTGCGGATGACCTGGCCAAGCAAACCAAAATCGAGTACGGGGCAGTCAAAGACGGGGCCACCATGACCTTCTTCAAGGTGAGACCCTCTCCCTCCCTTCACTGTCCTTCCTTAATCACACCAAGCCAGAAATCCCAAGGGCTCAGCCCCTCCCTATTTAGGAACAGTTGACTTTGGGGAGCTATAGTGATATGGCCAACTGGATGGGTCCCAGTGCAGATCCTAGAAGTTTCCATACCTGAGACAAGCAGCATGAATATGCTGTGTTTCCCTAAATCGTCAGAGGAGAACATCAAAGGAAGCTGGAGAAGGGGGAAGGAGAAGCATGGTGCAGAACACACACAAACAGGCCCTGAGGCCAGTAGGCTCCCTGCCCTGGGCTTTGTGTCTCAGGGCCTTTCATCTCCAAGAGGTGACCTAAGCTTGGGGTGAGCTGGCAACACCGAGGGGGCAGCAGGGGTGCCTCCTCCAAGGAAGGCTTAAAACTTGAGCAAGCATGTACGAATGTTTACCAGCATGTTACACTCGTGGAATGCTGGTGTCCAGGAAAGCCTCTGTCACCCGCCCAGGTTCCTGCTTTCATGGGGATCTGGCCATGACTTTGTTGCGTCCTCCTGTTTTCTAAAGCGCTGGCTCACTTCCTTAACATTGTTTCACCTTCTATAAGAGTAGCTGAGGGTTTAGGAAACTGGCTGACCCTGACTACCAGTAGCTATAAATGTTCCCCAGGAAATTAAAGTAATAATAACTATAGTTGGCACCACTAAGAGCTCACAGTGGGCCAGGCACTGTGCTGGGCTTCATTTAATCTTCATGACAAATCCCGTGAAGTAGGCATTGCAGTTATTTCACATGTGTGGAAACTAAGGCTCGGAGCCATTAAGCGAGTTGTCCCCAGGACTCACAGCTGAAGCAGCCTGGGTCTGGCCCAGGTCTGCCTTCCTCCAGAGCCCATGTTCCAAGCCATGGTTCTCAGACTCAGCGTGTGTCCAGATCACCTGGAAGGCTCAGGGAACCCCGGGTTGCTGGGTCCCAGCCTCTGCAGTTACTGATTCAGCAGATCCAGGGGCAGGGCCTGGAATGTCCATTTCTAATGAGTTCCCAGATGATGCTGATGCTGCTGGTCCGGGGACCACACTTTGAGAATCACTAATGATTTCTCAGAAACGGTCAGGGTTGGGACCTCTGTGGCTCTGAGTCCATTCATTCATGTATTTATTTAGTAGTCAATTGCACTCAGTCAGTCTGAAAGCCTAGGGTGTTTTCCTTTCCACTGGGCCCTGGTTCCCCATCCCCTAGCCCTTGCCTCCTTCCAGGCTAAGCCTCTGAGTGATGGATTGAGCCTCCAGTGAGGCCCGAGTGAGGAGAGAAGGAAGGGGTTGGGTGGAAAGCCTTCTACCTCCTGGGCATGGCCACTCTCCTCCCCCTCCCCCGCACCCCATTCCCCTCCCCCTCCTGCTACCCTGCCCTCTCCTGTTTTG
>SJXQ01008680.1:153197-182276 GCA_006408695.1 Aepyceros melampus | reverse complement strand
GGGGGGGGGGGGGGGGGGAGCATCTGGGGCTATGGGAGGATGAAAAAGTTGAGGAGCAGGAATAGCTGATCATGGGACAGGCTGAGGATAGGCAGGTGTGGGATCAGCCAGCTTGCTGCTCCAGTGGAACCCACTGAGGGGCTCCAGGCATCTGAGCCCTCCCAGACCTTCGGCTTCGGGGCAGATAAACTTGCAGGAGGAGAGTGTCTGTGAAGGTGCCCTCAGACCCTATGCCCAAAGGCGGCATCACTGGCACTCTAGAGATTCTGGGCTCAGGTGGAATCTCGAGTGAGGAGCTGCCTGCTGCTCTGGGCCTCCTCCTCCCAGGCACTTTTGGAGCGACAGCCCTTAAAACTAGGAGGCACCTGGGGAGTAGAAGGTCCACTGTCCTCCCAGCCCCCTCCCCCGCCACTCCTGACAGTCACAGCTTTTCCCTTCTCCCCCAGCCCCACAGCAGCCTCTTGGAGTACACCCATGCCATCACACACCCCAGAGCTGGGCCAGGTGCCAGTCAGACAGGCCGATATCACAGACGGGCATGGCCAGACTCAGAAAAAGCCGGGGACAGTGGGGACTGCAGAGCCACATGCTCCCCTGGGATGCATGGACGTGGGGCTGATCCCTGCTGGGAGCAGGCAGCCAGCAGACACTAAGATCCCAAGAAATCTCATGAAGGCATGCATCTTGTTCTGCCCAGTTCTTTTTGGCAGCAAGAGACACTGAACCTCTCCTGGCCCCAGGCCCTCCCTGAGTCCCCCCAGCTGGGGATCAAGCACAACAGCCCACTCACCAGCCTGTTCTCAAGGATGCTGATTCCACCCAGGCAGGAGCATCCAACCCGGGACACTCTGGAACCAGAGGGTGAGGGGCCACCGGACCACCTGCTCTGACTACCCCTACTCTCCTGCCCTCTCAGCAATTCTCACCCTGCTTCTCTTTCACTATATTGATAGAGAACAGACAGGAACCCTTGCCTGAGACAAACCTTCCCCAGGAACATGGTGCATAAGAGAGACTGCTTGAAGTGGGAGTAGGGGCCTAGAATCCACCCACCTTCCCTGCCACCCTCACAGCGGTTTCTAAGAGGCAGTGAAGCTAAGTGGTTAGGAGCATGGACTCTGAATTCAGATAGCCTGGTTTTGCCACTTTGTGTCTGAGTAAATCAGGCAAATTGAAGCACAGCTAAACTCCATTCTCTTATCTGTAAACTGGAGCTAGTGATAATACTGGGTTGGCCAAAAAGTTCATTTGGGTTTTTCCATAAGATGCCGTGGAAAAACCAAAACAAAATTTTGGCCAACCCATACCTGCCCCCTCTGACTATGGGGAAGAATCAGTGAGTTCATGCAGGCAAAGCACGTGGAACCTGCCTGTGTTTAATTGTTTAATAAATCTTAGAAAAATAAAAAACGTTTTTTAAGAAAAGCCTGAAGACCTCTTGTGCCAGGGCAAAGAGTCAAGGGTTTCCATGTGGGTAGGCCTGAGTCTAACTCTCAGCTTTACGATCAGATGCCACATGTTTAAGGCCATACCCTCCCAGGGCCTCAGTTTCCACATCTGAGCAGTGGGTGGAACTCACTCACTCTAAGGACTGTGCACAGCATTCAGTGACCCAGGCCTGCCAAGAGTGAGCAGTGCTTGGTCCCTGTGTGCTCAGTAACTGTGCATACATCACCCCCACTGCTTCCCCATGGCCCAGAAATCCAAGATCTCCACCTTCGAGAAGATGTGGGCCTTCATGAGCAGCAAACCTTCGGCGCTGGTGAAGAACAACGAGGAGGGCATCCAGCGGACGCTGACGGCCGACTACGCGCTGCTCATGGAATCGACCACCATCGAGTACGTCACCCAGAGGAACTGCAACCTCACCCAGATCGGGGGCCTCATGACTCCAAGGGCTATGGCATCGGCACGCCCATGGGTGAGCACAGGGGCTGCAGACGGGAGGGCGGCGGGGGACAGAAGGCGGGCAAGACCCCCAGGTTCACTCTTGCACACACGTGGCCTCCCACTTCCTCTCTCAGACCACCCCCTGAGCCTTGAAATGGCTCAGCCCAGAAACAAAATGGCAGAGCCACAAGCCTCATGAGGTCAGGGCCGGCCTCAGCAGAGGAGACCCGGGGGGGTGGGGGGGACACAGAGATAGGGGTCAGTTCAAGGTCTTGCCTCCTCTCTCTGACCTCACCCCTGCTGAGGCAGCTCAGATACACTGGGCCTTCCAGAGGCCTGCGGGGACAGGGATTCATAGGCAAGACTCTCCACCCTGGATCTGTGGAGACACCATTGATGGATTAAAAGAGGGGCCTCCTGGCACCGGGGGCCCCCTTTGGAAGAGCGTGCTGAGAAGGCTAGTGATGGTGGCCAGCCCCAGCCAGGGTGTTGGCAGGGGCGCACAGATGGGCTGAAGGCCGCTGATGGCCAGGGCCCCCTCTCCCCCCGCCAGGCTCCCCATACCGGGACAAGATCACCATTGCCATCCTGCAGCTCCAGGAGGAGGACAAGCTGCACATCATGAAGGAGAAGTGGTGGAGGGGCAGCGGGTGTCCTGAGGAGGAAAACAAAGAGGCCAGCGCCCTGGGCATCCAGAAGATCGGGGGCATCTTCATCGTCCTCGCCGCCGGGCTGGTCCTGTCTGTGCTGGTGGCTGTGGGCGAGTTTGTGTACAAGCTGCGCAAGACCGCAGAGCGAGAGCAGGTAAACCCCCAAGAGCTGGAGGGCGTGGGGAAGGGGCGGGACAGATCAGAGACCACACTGGCTTCACACTCCTTAGGTGCCAAGTGCAAGGTGGTGTCTGATGCCACCCCTCCCCCCATAGCCCGCTCTGCATGCCATTACCAGGAAGCCCTACCAGCCCCATTCTGCACGTGTTCCCATCACCCTGGCTCCATGCCAGGCCATGCCCATCACCACACGCACTAGCCCCTGGTCGAGTCTTCCTGCCTCCTCTCTTCCTTTCCACCAGCTGCTCTCCATTCAGCAGCCAGTGCCCTGTTTAAAACTTAATTCAAACCATGTCATTCCCCTGCATAAACCCCTCCAGGGTAATTGTGGATGCTTCGTGATGCTTACATAGGGGTTCATTATACTGTTCTCTTCACTTCTGCATATATTTGGAAATTTCCATAATCAAAAGTTTAACAGAGAAAAAGAGTTAAGAGGGCTAGCCCAAGCTTGCTAGGTTCAACCCATCTGATTAATTCACGTGTGGTTGGGCAGAGGTTCCGGGTCCCAGTAGCAAACTGGAATCACAGGGAGAAAGTGTTTTAAATGCTAATACCCTGGCCTCACTCCCAGAGACTGTGTTTTAATTGGTCTGTGGTGGCTCCCTGGGATTGGCTTCTTAAGAAAGTGTACAGAGTGATTTGAATGTGCACCTTGAGTGGAGGGCCAGTGGTCTGTGGGGAAGCTCTTCTCACAGGGAAATTCGAAGGGAGACAGGGCAAGTGTGGAAGGAGATTGTGGTTAAGTCTTCTGTATAAGATGCACTTACACATCCACCCAAAATTCAGTGGAGTCGTTTCTAATCAGTAAGCCTGAGTGAGCGAAGAGGAAGGGCAAAGATAATTCTTGGTGTTCAAGTTCACATAGGTGTGAGAAAAGGGACATGTTACCACATTGCTCAGGGGGAGTCCAAGGGGGTAAGTTTCTAGAAGGAAACTCTGCAGTATGGCCAGAGTCTTTAAAGGAGGCTACATGTTTTGATCAGTCAACTTCTACTTTTAGAAATGCACCCAAAGGAAGTGGCCAAAACATGTGCAATTTTATTGACAAGAATGTTCATTGAAGTGTTCACGGTAATGTGAAAAAAAAAAATGCGAGAAAACCTAAATGTCTAATAATTGGGAATGGTTTTAAAAATTATGATTCATCTAAGAAGAACAGGCAAATCCTTTAGGTTACATTAGAATTACATTACAATTGAAATGAGCTCAAATTCCATTAAAAAGCCTATAGGATCTAGTCCTTACCCACCTCTCCAGCCTCCTCCTTCCCACCCTCCCCTCTCTTACTCTGCTCCACACACACTGGCCACGTTTTTAGTCCCTAACCAGCCAAGCACACTTCTGCCTTGGGGCCTTTGCACATTCTGTTCCAGAACCCTGCACTGTGCTTCCTGTAGAGCCCCATATTCTTAGAGTCTTCTGGGCATTCAGCTGAAGCTCAAGTAGTCTTTCCCACCTATCGCCCCTCCCCACCCAACTCTATCCCATTTCGATGCTTTATTCTCTTAACAATAGTTATCTCTTTCTGAAACTCTTTATTTGTTCACATGTTTATTATCTGTTTCTATCCCATCATCAGCGTTCCCTGAGGGCTAGGGCCTTGTCTGTCTGTCTCACTGCTGTGTGCCTAACACCTAGAACACCAGTGCCTGGCAGAGAATTCAGCTCGGTTCAGTTCAGTCATTCAGTCGTATCCGCAGACCCCATGGACTGCAGCACATAAGGCCTCCCTCTCCTTCACCAACTCCTGGAGTTTACTCAAACTCATGGCCATTGAGTCAGTGATGCCATCCAACCATCCCATCCTCTGTCATCCCCTTCTCCTCCCACCTCCAATCTTTCCCAGCAGCAGGATCTTTTTCAATGAGTCAGTTCTTTGCATCAGGTGGCCAAAGCATTGGAGTTTCAGCTTCAACACCAGTCCTTCCAATGGCTATTCAGGACTGATTTCCTTTAGGATGGACTGGTTGGACCTCCTTGCAGTCCAAGGGACTCTCAAGAGTCTTCTCCAACAGTTCAAAAACATCAATTATTGAGCGCTCAGCTTTCTTTACAGTCCAACTCTCATATCCATACATGACTACTGGAAAAGGCATAGCTTTGATTAGATGGATCTTTGTTGGCAAAGTAATGTCTCTGCTTTTTAATATACTGTCCAGGTTGGTCATAACTTTTCTTCCAAGGAGCAAGCGTCTTTTAATTTCATGGCTGCAGTCACCATCTGCAGTGANCATCCAAGTACTGCATTTCGGACTCTTTTGTTGACCCTGATGGCTACTCCATTTCTTCTAAGAGATTCCTGCTCGCAGTAGTAGATATAATGGTCATCTGAGTTAAATTCACCCATTCCAGTCCATTTTAGTTTGCTGATTCCTAGAATGTCAACATTCACTCTTGCCATCTCCTGTTTAACCACTTCCAATTCACCTTGATTCATGGAGCTAACATTCCAGATTCCTATGTAATATTGCTCTTTACAGCATCGAACCTTGCTTCTATCACCAGTCACATCCACAACTGGGTTTTGTTTTTGCTTTGGCTCCATCCCTTTATTCTTTCTGGAGTTATTTCTCCATTGATCTCCTGTAGCATATTGGGCACCTACTGACCTGGGGAGTTCCTCTTTCAGTGTCCTATCATTTTGCCTTTTCATACTGTTCATGGGGTTCTCACAGGCCATAATACTGGAGTCAGTAGCCTTTCCCTTCCCCAGGGGATCTTCCCAACCCAGAGGTTGAACCAAGTCTTCCACATTGCAAGTGGATTCTTTACCAGTTGAGCCACCAGGGAAGCCCAAAAAAGGAAGGACAGTCTCCCTTTGAATGTATCTATGGAAGACCCTTATGCACAGACATTGTTTAAGGCCCTGAAGCCTTAGAATTAACTATGTGAGTCAGCTTCAGCCTTTCGACAGACATTATGGAAACTCTGAGAGGTGACTCCTCAACTAGACTCTGAGTCAAATAAGCCACTGTTTGAGCCAGGCACCAAAGTCCTGATAAAGACATTGAGATGTGGAGGGCAATCTCTCAGCCTGTTTCAAGAACTAATTTGGAGACTTATTCTCCTGACTCTGACTAGGTAGTTGGCTGAATCCTGCTTTCTTTGCCTCCAGTGAGGCAAAGAAAGTGAACTGTCCACAGAAATTTCTGTTGAGTTCTCAGAGGAATTGAAACCTGGAGCTCCATTGGCTTTTGCCAAACTGGTGGTGTGATTGTTGCTTGTTTACTGGGGAATGCTGCTGTGTGTGTGCCAGGATTCAGTTTGAGACTTGCTTTCAGGAGGAATCCATAGCTTTCACCCAGAACTAACTGTTGGTGTTTACCAAAGACTCTGAAAATTGTGCATAACCAAATTGCCTTAATCGGAAATTGATCAGAATCTGAATTATTAGAAGCATGTTAGATGATTCTGATTTGAGAAGTGCTGAATTATATTTCTTTCCCTGTTTAAATTGAGGACCAATGGCCATTTGGTAGTGGGATGTAAGAGTGTTTCAAACGTTGGATAAGGGTCAGAGTTCTTTCTTTCTTTTTTTAAATGTCCTTTATAATCTTGAGATTTAATCAACTAAAAAAGAGATTTAATAAAAAGTGTTTGCTTTGGTTGGTAAAAAGAAAAAAAGTTTTGTGATCCTCGTCTCCTTAAAGCCCCATAACCAGATAAAGTTTTCTAAGTGCTTCAGGCAGAACCACTGCAGATTCCCCCCTCTATGATCCAATGAAATTTACAGAGTCCCTGTAATTTCACAAGTAGACACAATTAAGTGAGTCATATGCTTTTTTTCTTTTGAAACATGGCTTTTCTATCTTTAAATGATGTCAGGAAGCTAGATATATCTGGTGGAAAATAATGTTTCATTAAAATGCTGTGCTTATGATACTATTATTATTGTTTGTGCTTGAAATTATGTTAAGTATGACATTTTAAGACTAGCCTAGAGGAAAAAAAAACATGGCCTATCGTTTTTTTTTTTTGCAAATTTCTCATGATGAAAAAGCATTGGAATGCTTTTTGGAATAAGTCTTATAGGAACAGATAACATCAATTCTTGAAATATTTAAGCCTATTCCTGCATACTCAGACAATAAATGCAATGAAAATAATATGCCTTACAAGTAACGGGAACTGTATTAATGTTTGTGGGCAAATTTTTTCATATAGAGAAAGTGAAGGAAGTATTAAAGGTGGCAAAAGTTGAGCCAGCAAATAGCAATGATATTATAAAACTAGTGTGTGAAGCTTCTGAATATTAAAGAATACAGAGGCTTCTGAGTCTTGAGAGATTAATAACTAGGAGGAGAGAAGTAGAAGACAAAGTTATTTCAGTGTAGAAGACAAAATCATTAGGGAAGACACTCCTTCAACCTTCAATGAATAATGTCAGTGTCTGAAATCCAAGGAGGTCATTTTCTGCCTGAGAATTTGTATTGAAGAGAGAAAGGGACTCATTAAGCCAGCAGTGTTGGGGGTGGTTTCAAAATTTAAAGTGATGCCCTTTATTTTCACAAGCTCAAATAGGTTCCATCAAATTCATCAAGTCCATTTGCATCTCAGCATTGTTCAGTAGCAAATGAGGTCATGTTTATCAGAGATTATGTAAAAATTTATTATGGCTACTCAGCCATCAACTGAGGATAAATTAGATTGCACATAGTTTTAGTAGGTGTAATGATAGAATATTTGAGTTATTTGAATATCAAAATACACCATGGAATCTACTTTAATGATAATTGATGAATCTGAACACTCCCCGGACTTCTCAGATCTTACCTACAGATGTTAGTGACCACATACTGTTTTGTTAGTTTCTTCCTTCTGGTTTTCTTTAACAATACTTACTGTTCCTTGAAGAAATGTACATAGAAAAAGATATCTTTTTTTTTCCCCCCAGGGAAGAATAAAGGCTGCTGATTTGATGTAATAGATTACCCAGCTTGTTGATGTTTTGACACTGATTATATGTTTGATGCCAAATAAACGACTCAATTTAGTTTATTGGATGATTAAAAGCGGGCTGGTTATTTGGTGATATGAAAAGCAAAGAAAAATTTTACTAAAATTTTCATTTCTTAATCAGTTGCTTGGGTTTTTCCCCTTCTAAAACTGTAGGTTGTATTAAAGAACTTCCTGTTTTGTATGTTGTGGTTTCCCCGGAAAGCAGAACATTATGAACAAGAATAGTTTAACAATGAAAAGAGGCTGGAAAATGAGAGGGTGATGCAGGTGTACTCTATCAAGATGGTAGAAATGCTGGCTCACTTTATTCATAGCTAACAAGATATACTCTTCAATCACACTATCCTGTAGACTATTTCCTTAACCCATCATGACTTTAATGCTGAGATACTATTATCTTTAAAGTTTTCATCTTCCAAATTGTTTCTCTGTTCATCTCATAGCATGTTATGTTTAATAGATGCTAGGTTTGTGGGTTTTTTTTTTTTTTTTTTGGTAAATGGTGTTTATGGAGACTATTTTCGTAAACCCCCTGACTCTGCTGCGGTAGCCTGATTCTTCAGATGGCCCCTGCTGTTTCAAAGGCTGTCATACACCAGGAGCCAGTCTGAAATCACTCGGCTGCTGAAATCACAGGGACCTCAGAGATGGTCTTGTCCAACCCCATTTCACAGATGGTGAAACAGAATGAAAGAGGTTGGATGACTTGGCTTGTGCTTGTTATTGGCAAACCTTGAGCTAGAGCCTGGTTCTCTCAGTTTCAATCCAATGATTTCTTTTTTTCCCTCCTTAAATTAAGCTTTTATTTTGACATGGTTGTATATTTGCATGCAGTTGTAAGAAACAGTAGCGATCCCTTATATCCTTCACCCAGTTCCCCTCAGTGGTAAGATCTTGCAAAGCTGTAGTATTGGTACAATAGTACAATCATAACGCTATAATAGTACTACAATAGAACTGTCTACAATTGTAGACCTTGATGAAGTCAAGAAACAGGATTGTTCTGTCCCCACAAGGATCCCCCATGCTGCTATTTTACAGCTACACCTACTTTCTTTCCACCCCTCTCCCAACTCACTAACTGTGGGCATCCATTCTTCTCCATGTCTATGATTTTGTCATTTTAATAATTTTATATAATTGGAACCACAGGGTATATAACATTTTGAGACTCACCTTTTTCCATTCAGCATAATGTTCTGGGTATTTATCTGAATTGCTGTGTGTATCAGTTTGTTTTATTGCTGAGGAGTAGGGGTGTACCACACTAAGGCTTTTTCTCCTGGATGATTTCTCTTCCAATCTTGGGAATCTCAGCCATTTGCACTTTGAAGGTTAAGAAACACATTTTACAGAAATAGTTCAGTTTTGATAATCTTCCTTTTGTGTTTGGAGGGACTAAGGAAAAGTAATTGTGAAGACAGTAGAGATCCATAAGTTAGTATAAAGGATGTTTTGGTGGTGCCCCAGCTTCCTTGTTTTGTGGTGAGTTGTGGGGAGGACTTTGGGGAGGGTCTCCAAGTTTCAGAAAGTGCTTCCTACAAGTATGATGAGAAGAGACCATTTCCATGTGAGACGGATCCTCAGGGGACCACATCTCAGCTGTTAAACAGGGCAAAACAATTGCAGATCTCATTCGCATGTCACAGAGGGGATTTTCAGGTGCCAGGCATCATTACTGCAAGTGGAGTGTGGCCAGAAGACATGATTTAGCACTCGTCCACTTTCCAATGTGCTGTGCATTTTAATGACCTGAAATTTGAGATTTGGCTCCTGCCTTAAACTCTAAAGATAGGTTTATTAGAAAGGCAGAGGCTCGTAGGTGAAGAATATGTTTAATTTCTCTTTAGATTTTTTTGATGTGGACCATTTTTAAAGTCTTTAATGAATCTGTTACAATACCGCTTCAGCTTTTTGTATTTTGGTTTTTTGGCCACAAGGCATATGGGATCTTAGCTCCTCAACCCAGGATCAAATCCTCATACCCCCTGCACTGGAAAGCAAAGCCTCAACCACTGAACCACCAGGTAAGTCCCATGTTTTAATTCTTGAATTAAATTTTAGTTCAACTCACAGTGAGCTGCATGGCATTTGTCTCATGGACATTTGGAGGTATACTCAGTGGTCAGAAAAACTTCTAGAATTTCAGAACTGTCAATCAGGAGATGGGAAATCACAAAGCCATTCCCCAACTCTTCTCTCCTCAGTGTTTTTATGTGTTCTAACCATCTGTAGGTGACTTGAAGAGATAGTCATGGAGGAGGAAGAGTGGTTTACAGAATACTAGGATTAAAGTATGGGGTTGGGGAAACAGTTTTTTGAAGGACTGTTAGACAAAAAAAAAAAAAAAAGACTTTGGGACATAAAACAAGTAAGGGGGGGCTATGATACAGCTTACAAAAATCTGATAGACACCTATGAATCATTCATATTGATGTATGGCAGAAACCAAAACAACACTGTAAAGCAGTTATCCTCCAATTAAAAATAAATAAATTTTAAAAGTTTGACAATTTTTAAGAAAATGTTTCTTAGTGTAAAGTGAAGTATGCATGTGTTGTGAACTCTAGAAAGACTGGGGCAAAAGGGTGGGGTGGAGGGAGCATGGGAGAGGGCCATGTGTAGGGCATGAGCGACTCCCATGGCCAAGCAGGATAGATCTGAGGCACTAGACGGACTAGAAAGAACTAGAAGGAAAATACTGATTCATCTGAACTTTTATTTTCACATCAGCAGTTCTAATTTGAGGTTGCCTGTCTGAGACTTGGTAATTTAATGTCTTTTTAATGCCGGTAGATTTTCCTGCCAGTGCTGTGGAATCCATTGTGAAGCGAAGGGGTAATCAGGCTGGTATTAAAAAATTAACAGTTTGGAGAATCATCTCTGTAACTTCTGAGGTCAGAAACAATTATGCTTCAGAAAGCCATGTTGCTGGTATCCCCACTTGCTCTGATTTCAGCTGGCTGTCACTGTGGTGTGGGCTGGCTTTGAATTTTACTCTTAAACATTTAGACATGATTTTTATGTGACTTGTTCCTCTCTCTAGGATCTCTCACTCTCAGAAGGCTGTGCTCATCAAAGTTAATGCCAGTCTTCCTGGAGTACAAAGTCACAACCTAAGAAGTCATCAAAACATCTGGGCTACTGGTTGGTTGAGGTAGCTGGATATGATGCTTCATGTGACATTATTACAAATTCCCTGGCACTTTCCAGATTGAATGCTAAGTATGAAAAGTTCATTCAAGTCCCCTCTGGGAACCTGGCTGATATCACTGTATTCTCAACCTCCCACAAGTCCAAGTGGGCCACTTCTGGGTCCGTTAACTGGCTGCTGTGGAATTGCTGCTGATTATTTACACAGCGGGGTTTCCCTGATGGCTCAGCAGGTAAAGAATCCTCCTGCAATGCCGGAGACACAGAAGGTATAGTTCAGTCCCTAGGTCAGGAAGACTCCTTGAGGTAGGAAATGGCAACCCACTCCAGCATTCTTGTCTGAAAAATCCCATGGACAGAGGAGTCTGGTGGGTAACAGTCCATGAGATTGCAGAGTCTGACATGACTAAGCACTATTATCTCTCTATTTACACAGTTCCTGTCTCCAGGCTTCAGATTTAATGGTGAAGCTTGTTGGTTTTATAAAGCATCCTAGAGAAACTGGTGTTCTCCTGAGGTGATTCCTAGGGTCAGAGAGGGTAGGTAAATTCTCCGGGTAATGGAGATGATGTAGAAGAGAATGGAGGGAAATGAATGGCTTCTTTGGGGCTGCATTTAGCACCAGCTCCAGGCATTTCAGATGTAGAAAAGAATTGGGGTTAGTTTCCCAAAGAGGTTTGTATATGCCCAGTAGGTAGGATGGAACCCATGGCTAAAGGAATCTTGAATTGATAGATGCTATGTACTTGAAAAACCAGTCCCTCTCCCACCTCTTCTGGTTTTTCACTTTTCTTTGCTCTCAGTGTCTTTTTAAAGGGAAAAGGGGCATAAAAGAAGCAGTATAGAAATTAAGAGCATAAAATGTGATAAAGCAGACTCTTTGGGTTTGAAACCAAGCTTTACTATTTACGTTGTGCACATGACCTAACCATTCAATGCCCAGTTTTCCCACATCTGTAAAGTAGGAATAATAATACCCAATTCACGAATTTTTATAAAGATTAAATAAGTTTATAAATATACGCCATTGATCTATTATTGTATAATAACTCCAGATTTACTGTGTTAAAACAAGAACAGTTGCTCTACTTTGTTGCTCATGGTTCTAGCAGTTGATTGGGTTCAGCTTAATCATTCCTGCTGAGGGGCTGTTTTGCAGTTGCAATCAGATGGTGTCCAGGGCTGGAGTCATTTTGATTTCAGCTAGGGCTATTGGTTGGAACACTTCCATCTGGACTCCTCATGTGGCTTGGATTCCCTTACAGCATGGAGGCTGGGTTCCAAGAGCATGTGTTCCAATAGACATACATGGAAGGTGTATCACCCTCAATGAACTAGCCTCAGAACTCACATGGTTTCACTTCTTCCATATACCTTTGAATGAAGTAGCCATAAAGGTCCATTCTGGTTCAGTGGGAAAGGTCACAGTTACCACTGAATAGGATGAGTGTCAATATCACTCTGTAAGGAGAGTATAGGAGTTGGGGTAGATTGTGGTATCCATCTCTTGAACAACCAATATGCCATAGAATGTAGACCACATAGAACAGTATCTGGCTCAGGTGAATGCTCAGTATTAGTTACCTATGTGTTGGATTTCAAGCCTGCTGATCCTCAGATGGAATACCTACCATATCTTATCTCAGCCTCCTATCTGAGGAAGGTCTAGGGGACAGTTACTTTTGTTGCTGTTGTTGTTTCTGTTGCTAAGTCATGTCTGACTTTTTGTGACCCCATGGACTGTAGCCCACCAGGCTCCTCTGTCCTTGGGATTTCCCAGGCAAGAATATTGGAATGGGTTGCCATTTCCTTCTCCAGGGGATATTCCCAACTCAGGGATCAAATCTGTGTCTCCTTGGCAGGTGGATTTTTTTTTTTTTAACCACCACGAAGAAAGCTGAGCACTGAAGAATTGATGCATTTGAACTGTGGTGTTGGAGAAGACTCTTGAGAATCCCTTGGACTGCAAGGAGATCCAACCAGTCCATTCAGAAGGAGATCAGCCCTGGGATTTCTTTGGAAGGAATGATGCTAAAGCTGAAACTCCAGTACTTTGGTCGCCTCGTGCAAAGAGCTGACTCATTGGAAAAGACTCTGATGCCGGGAGGGATTGGGGGCAGGAGGAGAAGGGGATGACAGAGGATGAGATAGCTGGATGGCATCACTGACTTGATGGACGTGAGTCTGAGTGAACTCCAGGAGTTGGTGATGGACAAGAAGGCCTGGCGTGCTGCGATTCATGGGGTCACAAAGAGTCGGACACAACTGAGTGACTGAACTGACTGACTGAGCCATCAGGGAAGTCACAATTACTCTTAACCCCATGGTTTTAATAATGCTAAGACATACCTGTGTCTATGGCTCTGTGAGAGGGAACTCTTGGGTCTGAAGCTACTGAATCCTTTGGCAGTGAACCTAGAGGTGAAGGAGAAGGAATAAATTCAAGTCATCCCAGAAAATGTGCCTGTAGCATGGTGATGGTGATGCTATGGATGGTGATGTCCATTTCACTACAGCACAGGTCACCCATCACTCTCCAAGAGACCCATCACTCTCCAAGAGACCCATCATAATTAATCTCCAGAAGGAGCTGACCACAGTCCCCCACTCATGTCCACTGAAGCTTCTAAGCTTAGGATAAAGTTGAGTAAAATTTTCTTTGGCATTGTGCAGCATCCCTCTGAGTTTGAATGGCCCCTGAAGCCAATCCCCTTGTGGATGTCCTAGGAATCATTTGTTTGACTTGGAATGACCCTCATCTGAAGCTTAATCTCAGAGGTGACTCGATTAGATCACTTAGTCATGGGAGGCCCACCAAAGCCAGAGCTTTAGTGCTTCTGTTGCAAGCAAATGAAACTGAGGAAACAGCTTCTTATGGGCCATCTGCTTCTTTATGGAACAAGTAGCGCCAACAACAAGCCTTGCCTCCCTGGAAAGTGTTGACAGATTGAAGCAGCTTTCCCCACATGTGTGTGGAGGCTCCACAACTTCTTTACCTTTTCCTAATACTCTGCCAATTTAAAAGAAAAAATTAAACAGTAGCCTTGTTCCTCTTTGCAGAGTAAAGAATCTATATGGCTGAACCAGAAAAGCAAGACAAGTAGAAACTCATCCTTATGTCCTTGTGTGCCTACTTAGTCATGCCCGACTCTTTGAGACCCATGGACTGTAGCCTACCAGTCTCCTCTGTCCATGGCATTTTCTAGTCAAGAATACTGGAGTGGGTTGCCATTTTCTTCTCTAGGTGATCTTGCTGACCCAGGATTTGAAAATGTGTCTCCTGCATCTCCTGCATTGGCAGGCAGATTCTTTACCAGTTGCATCATCTG
The DNA here is from genome assembly GCA_006408695.1 of Aepyceros melampus. Lineage (NCBI taxonomy): Eukaryota > Metazoa > Chordata > Mammalia > Artiodactyla > Bovidae > Aepyceros > Aepyceros melampus. The sequence continues at coordinate 168,112 of SJXQ01008680.1, read as the reverse complement.
AGAAGCAAAAACTTTAGAGCTGCCCTAAAAATATTCAAATATGAAAATCATCAGGAAGACTTGCATTGTCTCTGTAAATAACATTCAGCTGTTTGTAAATTTACCCAAGGTTTTTGTCACTTATGTATAATTCTTCTAAAGACCCTCATGGAGATTTTGGGGCTAGAGTTAAGTACCTGGTAAATTTGCTAGTAACTCTAATTCATTGTTAAGTTCTTATGGATGGATTGTATTGGCTCAATATTAATACGGAGGGAGAGAGTAAAAGTAAACAGCCCAGACCTCCAAAGGAGAGTCTTCCATTGGCTTGTTCCATCTACTGGTCACCTCAAAAGTCATCCTGTGAAGAACTGCCTTTCTGTAGACTAGCTGAAGGAGAAATGAAAGTATCAGAGAAGGTCATGGGCTGCTGAACGATTCTTATTAACTCATGGTCACGAGCAGAGGCCAACCAAGGATGAAGGGAATGTAAGGAAGAGGAATTAAAAAATAATGAGAGAGCTTATTGTATATGCTGCTGCTGCTGCTGCTAAGTCACTTCAGTCATGTCCGACTCTGTGCGACCCCATAGACGGCAGCCCACCAGGCTCCCCCGTCCCTGGGATTCTCCAGGCAAGAACACTGGAGTGGGTTGCCATTTCCTTCTCCAATGCATGAAAGTGAAAAGTGAAAGGGAAGTAAGTTGCTCAGTCATGTCTGACTCTTCATGACCCCATGGACCTCAGCCTACCAGGCTCCTCTGTCCATGGAATTTTCCAGGCAAGAGTACTGGAGTGGGGTGCCATCACCTTCTCCAGTATATGATGGCATTGCCATCTAAAGACTGATAATATCTGATTATTGTTCTATGCTAAAATTTCAGACTGAAATTCTTATTCCACACCAAGATGAAAATTAATATGTACTCTTTTTACAGCATCTGTATCTTGGTTTGATTTCACCCAAAAGCAACATTGAAATAAGGACTTGGGTGCAAGTAGTTTATTTGAGAGGTAGCAAGCACATGTAAGGAAAGTCAGGAAAAATCAATAAAAGTGTGTTAATGAGCTGTGGGCATCTAAGTCTCAGCCCTTCTGGGAACCCTTTAGGGAGCCACCTATAGCACATCTCAGAAATGCCCCACATAGAGACAGGAGTCTGGGACATTTAATCTTTGATTCCAGTACCTGTTGGTTAAGGTTTGTCCCTGAGAATATTCAATTTACACCTTTCTTTCTTCCTTCCTCTTCTTTTCTTTCTTTCTTTACATTGATGCATCCATCTATATACTTTAGACTTGTATATTAATTGACTAGACTCTAGTGATAATATAAAAACCATGTCCAGTTAAACTTTGATTGAATATATCTACATTGATGAATGAATAAACATCAATGGAACTAACTATTCAAAAAAGCACAGGTGACCTTTCACACTTTATCTTATGAAACAGTATCATCTCATCTGTCTGAAAGAAGGGGGATGTTTTACCCCTCTACTAATACCATCTGGTCTCGACAAAATCTCCAGAGTTCGTTCAAAAGGATAAGCAGCCATTTATTCCCCTGCTCCATGGATTTTACTTTTGAAAGAGCCAATGTATTATACTTTCCAGAACACACTTCTGGATCCATTCAGAACCCAAAACTTTTAGAAAAGAACAAAACACAATGCATTAAGAGACTGAGAGCACTGAGTCTTGAGAGATTTGGTCCCTTTGAATAAGACTAGGGAATTAGGGCAGAGAGACCAGAAGGTTTATATCCTGGATATTGTCATTTTCAATGCAATCAAGTAATTTGAAGTATCAAAGAATCTAGCAATAGGGTTAGAGGGTCATTTTAATTCAGTGTAATAAAGCTGCATATGATGAAGACCCGTGCAACACAAGAAATGAGAAAAAGGGATTTTCTTATCATGTTGCTTTCCAAATGTTGGTCTAAAAACCAGCACTCAGGAAGACAGGTATTCTGGCAAACATGGAGGACTCTTTCCTCACTGGATGATGACTATAGAAAGAGAAAAAACAAAAACAACCATATAGAATCTATGGAAAGGTGAGGGAAGGGAAATATCCTGAATTCTCAAAGAAGGATATAATTTCAAGAATGGAGATGGGAGGTCCAAGAAGGAGGGGACATACATATACCCGTGGCTGATTCATGTTGGTGTATGACAGAAACCAACACAATATTATAAAGCAATTATCCTTTAATTAAAAATAAGTAAATTAAAACAAGAGAATGGAAACAGTATACACCTAAGGATATGTAAGGATATTTATGGGTAAGGAACGAGAAGAAGTTTTTAGAAAATTGGAGATTCTCAATACCATTCAAAAAGACTCAGACTCTAGGAAGTTGAAATAAAAAAAATCACAAGGAGAGGAAAGATCAAGATAGGAAGAAAATGCATGTATGGAAAAACAATATAAACTCCTTTTTACAAAGGGAAAATATGAAATCAGAAATGCATGTCTTCTTTTTAAGAGAGAGTTTACTTTCTACTGCTGCTGCTGCTAAGTTGCTTCAGTCGTGTCCGATTCTGTGTGACCCCATAGATGGCAGCCCACCAGGCTCCCCCGTCCCTGGGATTCTCCAGGCAAGAACACTGGAGTGGGTTGCCATTTCCTTCTCCAATGCATGAAAGTGAAAAGTGAAAGTGAGGTCACTCAGTCGTGTCCAACTCTTCGTGACCCCATGGACCGTAGCCTACCAGGCTTTTCCGTCCATGAGATTTTCCAAGCAAGAGTACTGGAGTGGGATGCCATTGTGGAATACTAAAAGGCAAAACATTTGAACCTAGAAATACTATGCTAATTTAGATACTGTCCTGCAAGCTCTCTGCCCTGTTTAATAAAGACACAGAGTTTATGAATTAGTAAACTATAACAAAGCTTGTTAGTTGACTAATTAGCTAGAGGAAATGTTCTCTTTTACTTGAATTTGATTAGTCTGTTTTCTTTATCATAAGTGAAAAGGTCCTCTATTGTATTTTCCTGTCATTCAAAGAAAATAAAAATGAATGCCCTTGTCAAATTATTTTGTTAGAGTTTGTATTTATCAGTATGAAATTTAAACATTACTGTTTTTATGAATATTAGAGTTGGTGAGACAAATTTTAAAAAATTGAAAAAAGATGTGGAAATTGGTTAGTGTGAGAGATAGTAACAGTTACTTCATGATGACTGTGTAATTCATTTCATATGAAGAAATGAATACATTTCATATGTAAGAAAATTACATTGAACTTACTGAATTTTTCTCCTTTCTCTTGTCCTGCTTCTTTCTGTTTTTTCCCTCTGTACAGATATACAGTGTAATTTGTGGAATTTGAGACAGTAGACCACTCTTGTCTCTTCTCTACAATGGTTTAAAAATAAAAATGTTTCCATAAATGCCTAACCAAAAGCATAATAATGGGACCCTGGAAGTTAACAAAGAAAGGAAGGATACAATGGTAGCGAAAAGCAGAATTTATACTGCATAAATCTGATTCAAACATGAGAGATTTTCCCAGGTTCATGGAAAAAAAGTATAAATTCAAAGAAAAAGCCCACACTATGAAAGTGAAGGTTATTGATATGGAAATAGAGACTCAATGATTTATCTTTAGGATCACAGGTGTTTCATGGAGGCAGAAACAAAAACAAAGACAATTAAGATGAAAACCATGATCAAAGGAAAACGATATGGAACTTGGGGAAGGGCGTGGTAGATGTAGACGGATCGGATTTCTCATATTTCAATCTAAAGCAATACCCGACGGTGTGTTGGAGAAAGCTCAAACTAGCTTGTGAGGGCTGATTTTTAAATTTTCAGAAATTCTATGAGCTGGTCATTAAATGCAGCCATTATTAAAAGTGAAAAGCTTTAAACTTACAGTTAAGTGTTAAATTTACATTAAGTATTAAAAACATGCACTGACATATATACATTGGTTTAGTTGCTAAGTTGTGTCTGACTCTTTGAGACTCCATGGACTGTAAACCAGGATCCTCTGTCCAAGGGATTTCCCAGGCAAGAAAACTGAAGTAGGTTGCCATTTCCGTCTCCAAGGATCTTCCCGATCCGGGGATCAAGCCGTGTCTCTTGCATTTCCTGCTTGGCAGGCAGATTCTTCAACCACTGCACCACCTGGAAAGCCTTACCTTGTGTAAGACTGCTAGTGGGAAACTGCTGTGTAGCGCAGGGATGCTCTGTGATGACCTAGTGGGGTGGGATGGGGTGAGGAGTGTGGAACGGAGGCTCGAGGGAGAGGATATGTGTATACATACAGCTGATTCACTTTGTTGTACAACAGACTTGAACATACTCCAAAAATAACGTAATTAAAAAAAAAAAAACAACCCCAAAAACAAAGATAGACATTTTGGCTGGTTCCATGTCTTGGGTGTTGTAACAGTGCTGCTGTGAAACTTGGGGTGTGGTATATATATATGGTGATATATATATATATATATCACCATATATATAATTCTATCATATATATATGGATGGAATATACATATATATATGGATGGAATATACAGATATATATATGGATGGATGTTACAAAAAATGAAATAATGCCATTTGCAGCAACATGGATGAATCTAGAGATTATCATACTAAGTGAAGTAAGTCTGACAAAGACAAGTATATGATATGATTATATTTGGAATCTAAAAAAAAAGGTACAAATAAACTTAGTTGCAAAATGAAGATACAAATAAACTTAGTTGCCAAATGAAAGAGACTCATAGACACAGAAAACAAACTCAGATTCCTGAAGGGAAAGGGTGCTGTGCATCTAACATGATGGTTGTTTTTGTTGCTCAGTTGCTAATCCGTGTCCTACTCTGTGACCCCATCTCAGAGTCTCTGTCCTTTACTCTTTCCCAGAGTTTGCTCAAATTCATGTCCATTGAATTGGGATGCTGTCTAACCTTCTCTGCCTCTGCCGCCCCCTTCTTCTTCTGCCTTCAACATTTTCCAGTGAGTCAGCTCTTTGCATCAGGTGACCAGAGTATTGGAGCTTTAGCTTCAGCCTCAGTCTTTCCAGTGAATATTCAGGGTTGATATCCTTTAGGATTGACTGGCTTGATTTTGCTGTCCAAGGGACTCTCAAGAGTCTTCTCCAGCACCACAGCATGTACACCTAACACGATACTGCAAATCAACTATAATTTGAAACAAAAATAAAAGACCCATTAAAAAATAAAACAAAGGTAGTAAATACTCAAAACATGACCCCATAAGTATTTTACTACATGTTACTATTATCCATGCTCTCAAGATTATGTTTATTGTAACTCTATAGAGGAAATACTATATAATAATATGCTGTCACTCATCTCTTCCTTACTCTGGGCTCAGTGATGTCACGTGGTAATTAAAAATCAGTTATGGTCATTAATACCAGCAAAATCAATAAATGCTACAAATAACTAGTGTTCTGTGCTAGATGAAAGAATTCTTAATGTTGTTTATTTATTTCACTTAAGTTGGAAAGAACGTCCATTTTCACTTAAGTTTGAAGGACTGTCCCTTCATCTAGTTATGTTACAGTGAAAAAGAAATAGAAAAGAGTTCTTCTCTCAAGAACTTGCCTTCTTTTATTTATTGTCTAGACTGCAGAAAGTAGATGGAGAAGACATTAATAATGGAGATTAAACTTAAAAAATGTACTGTGTAAAACAGCACAAAAGAAATTGAAGAAACATTCTTCCAGTATTCAAAAATTATATAATGAATGAGAAAATAATTAGTTCAAGTTTGATATAAGTTTTTATGGTTTCACTTTGTTCTTACTTATTAACATAAAAGAAACTATATCAACCAAAATTCATGTTGATGGTAGTTTAGTCACTAAGTTGTGTCTGACTCTTTGTGACACCATGGACTATAAGCCAGGCTTCTCTGTCCATGGGATTTCGCAGGCAAGAATACTGGGGCTGTGTTCCATCCATGTTGGAACTACACTATTTCTTGACTGCAATCATAGGAGATCTATGTAATAAGTGTTCAGTAAATGTTAAAGAAGTTATTCAGTAAGAACCAATTAGCTATATGGCCTTATAAATTTTATTATTATTTATTACTTATAATCCTCAAGAAAAAGAAATGCAAAAAGGCAAAATGATTTTCTGAGGAGGCCTTACAAATAGCTGTGAAAAGAAGAGAAGTGAAAGGCAAAGGAGAAAAGGAAAGATATACCCATTTGAATGCAGAGTTCCAAAGAATAGCAGGAGAGATAAGAAAGCCTTCCTCAGTGATCAATACAAAGAAATAGAAAAAAAAAAAAAACAAAAACAAACAAACAACCATTAGAATGGGAAAGACTAGAGATCTTCTCAAGAAAATTAGATATAACAAGGGAATTTTCATGCAAAGATGGGCACAATAAAGGACAGAAATGGTCTGGACCTAACAGAAGCAGAAGATATTAAGAAGAGGTGGCAAGAATACACAGAAGAACTCTACAAAAAAATTCTTCATGACCCAGATAATCATGATGGTGTGATCACTCATCAAGAGCCAGACATCATGGAATGTGAAGTCAAGTGGGTCTTAGGAAGCATTACTATGAACAAAGCTAGTGGAGGTGATAAATTCCAATTGAGCTATTACAAACCCTGAAAGATGATGCTGTGGAAGTGCTATACTCAATATGCCAGCCAATTTGGAAAACTCAGCAGTGACCACAGGACTGAAAAAGCTCAGTTTCATTCCAATCCCAAAGAAAGGCAATGCCAAAGAATGCTCTAACTACTGCACAATTGCACTCATCTCACACTCTAGTAAAGTAATGCTCAAAATTCTCCAAGCCAGGCTTCAACAATGTGTGAACCATGAACTTCCAGATGTTCAAGCTGGTTTTCGAAAACGCAGAGGAACCAGAGATCAAATTGCCAACATCCATTGGACTTTCCAAAAAGTGAGAGAGTGCCAGAAAAACATCTACTTCTGCCTTTATTGACTATGCCAAAATCTTTGACTGTGTGGATCACAATAAACTGTGGAAAATTCTGAAAGAGATGGGAGTACCAGATCACCTGACCTGCCTCCTGAGAAATCTGTATGCAGGTCAAGAAGCAACAGTTGTTCCAAGCATAGAACAACAGTCTGGTTCCAAATTGGGAAAGGAGTATGTCGAGGAGGTATATTGTCACCCTGCTTATTTAACTTATATGCAGAGTACATCATGAGAAATGCTGGACTGGATGAAGCACAAGCTGGAATCAAAATTGCTGGAAGAAATATCAGTAATTTCAGATATGTAGATGACACCACCGTTATGGCAGAAAGTGAAGAAGAACTAAAGAGCCTCTTGATGAAAGTCAAAGAGGAGAGTGAAAAAGTTGGCTTAAAAATCAACATTCAGAAAACGAAGATCAAGGCATCTGGTCCTATCACTTCATGGCAAACAGATGGGGAAACAATGGCTACAGTGGCAGGCAGACTTTATTTTTTGGGGCTCCCAAATCACTGCAGATGGTGACTGCAGCCATGAACTGTGGTGTTGGAGAAGACTCTTGAGAGTCTCTTGGACCGCAAGGAGATCCAACGAGTCCATTCTAAAGGAGATCAGTCCTGGGTGTTCTTTGGAAGGAATGATGCTAAAGCTGAACTCAGTACTTTGGCTACCTCATGCGAAAAGCTGACTCATTGGAAAAAACTCTGATGCTGGGAGGGATTGGGGGCAGGAGGAAAAGGGGACAACAGAGGGTGAGATGGTTGGATGGCATCATTGTCTCACTGGACATGGGTTGAGCAAGCTCTGGGAGTTGGTGATGGACAGGGAGGCCTGGCATGCTGCAGTCCATGGGGTCACAAAGAGTTGGACACTACTGAGTGATTGAACTGAACTGAACTGAATCACTGATAATGAGTATGCTACTCATCCTATCATTAAATTTTACAACAAGTAGTCAGGTTTATACACATTGTTCTTTGAGGAGCTTGTTTTTAAACATTTATAGGACATGGATTTGATCCCTGATCTTGGAAGATCCCACATATCATGGAGCATCTAAGCCTGTGCACCACAACTATTGAGCCTGTGCTCTAGCGCCTGGGAGCCACAGCCACTTTGCCCACATGATGCAACTACTGAAGCTGATGTGCCCTAGGCTCCCTGCTGGACAGCAAGAGGACCCCCTGCAACGAGAAGCCCATGCACTGCAACTAGAAAGTAGTCCCCACTCTCCACAACTGGAGAAAATAGCACACGTGGCAACAAAGACCCAGCACAGCCAAAAGTAAAGAAAGAAATAAAATGATTTTAAAAAGTGATCCTTTTTTTTTTCCTGAGAATTAAGAACTAAAACAGTGAAACACTGAAGATGAAGGAGATAGAAAGAGCTAGAAGGGATCTCCTGATGAGAGTCTGTATGCTATGATCTAAAGTGAAAGTGAAGTCGTTCAGTTGTGTCCGACTCTTTGCGACCCCGTGGACTGTAGCCCACCAGGCTCCTCCATCCATGGGATTCTCCAGGCAAGAATACTGGAGTGGGTTGCCATTTCCTTCTCCAGGGGATCTTCTCGACCCAGGGATTAAACCCAGGTCTCCCACATTGCAGGTGGACGCTTTAACCTCTGAGCCACCAGGGAAGCCAATGGCTAAATTTTCTCATGTAGTACTTGGTTCACTACCCTCCACTAAACCCACTATTGTCTGGTCCATATTTTACTATCAGAGCCATTCCCTCATATAAATGACTTTGTTGGCATGTGATGTTTTTACATCTCTTGTAAAGGGTCCCTTCGTTTCTCCTGCAAATTTCTATCACTTCATCATTCAGTCTGAGTTGCCTTATATTCCTCTTAATGGGCTTATCTCCAAAGGGTATTAGCTAGATACATCTTTGAATGTATGTGACATGCTTTCTTTATGTCCTTTTCTTATTTGCTTTTTCTGGGTTTATTTCAATCCAAGATTACTGGAGGCTCTTCAGATTTAACTTCCAACACTTCCCAGTTTGGGCTTGATTTTTTAAACCATCTTGACAGTCTCTAAGTGTACAGATCAGTGGTGTTAAGTTCATTCATGTTGCGCAACTGATCTCCAGAAAATTTTCATCTTGTGAAACTGAAACTCTATACACATTAAATAACAACTTCCTCTTTCCTTTTTAGCTTTAATTTTACATTAAGGAATAGCAACATGTAACAAAACAAATCTCCAGAAGGGAAACAGCTCCCAATTCCTAGACTTTGTTTTATGTAAAGATGGAGATGTTCAGTTCAGTTCAGTCGTTCAGTCGTGTCCGACTCTTTGCAACCCCATGGATCGCAGCACACCAGGCATCCCTGTCCATCACCAACTCCCGGAGTTCACTCAAACTCACGTCCATTGAGTCGGTGATGCCATCCAGCCATCTCATCCTCTGTTGTCCCCCTCTCCTCCTGCCCCCAATCCCTCCCAGCATCAGAATCTTTTCCAATGAGTCAACTCTTCGCATGAGCTGGAGATGTTAGGATGGTTATTTTTAAATTATGGAGAAAAGGCAAAAGATTTATTTGATCTGAAGAGAAACCAGGATATTTCCTTTCTTGAAAACATTTTATTGACGTATAGTTGATTTACAATGTTGTATTAATTTGTACTGTACAGCAAACTGACCCAGTTATATATATATGTATATATAATATATATCTGTTCTTTCTCATAGGCTGTTGAATATAGTTCTCTGTGCTATGCAGTAGGACTGTGTTGTTTATCTATTTCTATATAATGGTTTGCGTCTGCTAATCCTAAATTCCCAAACCTTCCCTTTTGTACCTCCCACTCCCTTGCTAACTACAAATATGTTCTCTATATCTGTAAATCTGTTATTGTTTTGTGGATATGTTCATTTGTGTCATAGTTTAGATTCCACATATAAGTTATATCATGTGGTGAATTACAGAGAAAAAGATGTATTAATTTGTACTGTACAGCAAACTGACCCAGTTATATATATATGTATATATAATATATATCTGTTCTTTCTCATAGGCTGTTGAATATAGTTCTCTGTGCTATGCAGTAGGACTGTGTTGTTTATCTATTTCTATATAATGGTTTGCGTCTGCTAATCCTAAATTCCCAAACCTTCCCTTTTGTACCTCCCACTCCCTTGCTAACTACAAATATGTTCTCTATATCTGTAAATCTGTTATTGTTTTGTGGATATGTTCATTTGTGTCATAGTTTAGATTCCACATATAAGTTATATCATGTGGTGAATTACAGAGAAAAAGCTCATCTGTTAGAAATTCTAATCTCTTTGGATGCAACAGTCATCACATATTGAATTCAATATCTATATCTGTGTGTGTGTGTTCAGTCACTCAGTTGTGTCAGATTCTTCACCTGTCAGGCTTCTCTGTCCATATACATTTTCTTTTCAGGCAAGAATACTGAAATGGTGCGCCATTTCCTTCTCCAGGGGTTCTTTCTGACTCAAGGATAGAACCCACGCCTCCTGCATCTCCTCCATTGGCAGGTGCATTCTTTACCACTGAGCTACCTTGGGAAGCCTGTATCTATATCTATGTCTATGCTTATATTTAAATCTATATCATCTATATCTCTACTGATTGAATGATACATGGCCTCAGAATCATCAATATTTTAAATAAAAGACCACGATAGCCATGAATGATGTGCAGCACACGGGACCCAGACCATTTTTGCAGGAATTCTAAACGTATTTGTAGTCACAACACCCACTCCTCCTGGTGTTCTAACTTTATGTGATTTCTATCTATGAGACAGCCCTACATCTTTGCATTCCCAGAGGAAGCCTGCCATCTGTTCATCAAACTTAGAGTAGTTGGAGGGAGCAGCTGCGGTTTCTATCTGGATTTGAATGTGTGGTGTTAGTCATTAAGAAAAAAATTTATGCTCATTTATGTTTTGAGCCATAACTGTGCCATCAGTTGACTCCAACAAAACTGTTAATGCCAGTCTCAAGCGAGCAAGCTCTGAATTCTGTAAGTTGACAATACTTTCCTGGTAGACATTGGGCAATTCATATCAAATTCTTCTTGGTTGTCTCCACCTAAAAATGCAGAGCTATTTTTTTTTAAATTCACCTTTTCTTCTTGTTGAGAGTAAAGACGTAGCTCTTTGATCTCCTTCCTTAGTTTTGAATAGAGTAACAAGTTCAGCTCTGGGAACCAAGTTCTTGAAGAGAGAGTCTAGGAAAGTATCATGGGAGGAGCCTTGGGGATTCAGTGGTCCAGCGCTTCTCAGGCTTCAGAATTGCATATAATCTTGCCATTCTTTTCTTTATTGTGGTATGGTTGCTTTACAATGGTTGTATTAGTTTTGGCTGTACAGTGAAGTGAATCAGCTATATATATACGTATATTCCCTCCTTCTTGGACTTCCCTCTGAGCACCACCTCATCCCACTCTTCTAGTTCATCACACAGCACCAAACTGATCTCCCTATATATTAGGTTCCCACTAGCTATCTATTTTACACATGGTACTATATATATGTCAACCCCAGTCCCAGTTCAACCCCATCATATCCACACATCTGTTCTCTACATCTGCCTCTCTATTCATAACCTGCAAATAGGTTCATCCATGTGCTTGCTAGTTTTTGCAATATCTTTATTGTTGTTCAGTCATTAAGTTGTGTCCAACTCTTTGTGACCCCATGAACTGCAGCACATCAGGCTTCCCTGTCCTTCGCTATCTCCTGGAATTTGCTCAAACTCGCATCCATTGAGTCAGCGATGCCATCCAACCTATTCTTAAACATTAATGGATTGTGTTCCACCTAAAATTAGTGTCTCACTTATCATATTTTGGGAAACACTGATCTAAGCCAGCTCCATCAATTTGTACATGTGGAAAATGAGCTTCAGAAACTATAAGCGACTTAAAAATCCTTTAGCTAATTAGAATCCAGAGTTTCTGACTTTTGTTTTGTCAGGTGTGGAAAAGTAAATGGGAAAAGCACTCTGGGTGGCAAATCTATTGGGAGTTAGGAGAATCTGAGGAGATTAGATAGCTGAGAAACATAGTTTGGGAAAATTGTGGAGGAACTTGGATGCTAGGTGTAGGAGTAGAAACTTCTCTTTGGTTTAAGATGTCTTAACCCTGGGATCCAAGGAACATCTAAGATTGTATGTGAAGTTTAGTGGATTTATGCACATGGGTGTTTGAATGGTACAGGAAGAGTCCTCCATAAAAAGTTAACAACTATTTCTCTCTGCAGCGGAAGCTATTTTTGTTGTCAAATAGGGGAGTATGCGTGTTTTAGAAAGATCACTCTGGTACAGATTGAGAAATAGAATGGGGTGAGGATACCCTGAAAGAGAGACAACAGGAGACAACTGAAGCCGTCTCAGCCAAGGATGTTGTGAGTCATCCCTTTAGGTGGACTCAGGAGCACAGATGTACCAGTCCTCTCAGTGAACCAGAGAGGACTTACCTTTGTGTTCTTCCTCTATTTCCTGAGGCTCACCCAAGGAAACAAACTGAGTGAGAAAGTCACGTAGTGTAAATGTCATGCAAACAACTCTTGATGTTTTGTGTGTGTGATTAGGGGTGAAGGGTAGGGCAAAGAAGGGAGAGGGAAAGATGGGAAAAGGAGGAGCTTCTGCATTATGGGAAAGCTGCTTATTTCGCAAGTAATAGGGGCACATGGGGAGGGAAGTTTTCTGTTGCTTTTGCTTTAGGGTTAATAATTTTAAAGCAACTGTTAACACCTACCCTTTGAGAGTGCTATAGTGCCCTGAAGGTGAAATATTTAACAAACAAAATAGTGCCATGAGTCCCTTGCCATGCTGGGTGCTTCTGCAGCTTCTTTTACTTGGAAGGCACAGCTGAAAAAAATTATTTGTGTTGAAACATTGAGCAGTGCAGAATGAGGATTTTTTCACTCATTTACGAAATATTTATGAGCATCTATTATGCTCATGGCTCTGATGGGCACTAGAGCTGCAGAGAAAGAAAAGTCACAGTCTGTATCTTTACGAAGCTTTCAACATATTAGGAGTAGCAAAACAAATGAGTGCATTTATCTACATACACACGTGGACACATTGCATAGCAAGTTAAATTAAGAAGTAAAGAGTCATACATCTGATGACTTATTATATATTGTCTAGTGATAGCTTTTCTTAGGAGGAGCACCAGTGCTTTTATTCTCCCCAGAGATCATTATCCTAATTTTTCATTGCAGTTTTATTGAAAAACTGAAAAAAACTAAAGCAAAAACAGGCTATATAAGGGATGATAGAGAAGAGTGAACATGGAAGGAGACAGTCACTTGGGGACTTACTGATTAATGACAGAGCCTTCAGTTTGAATAAATAGCTTTGCATCTACCTCAGATTGTTACTGATGGAAAGCCATGAAATTATTATTTAATACGTTGGAGGTGACATCTATGTTCAATAGACTGCTTCATAAATAACAGGCTCCCATAAATAATGAAGAGCTAGTCTGCTTTAGAAAATTGCAACTGAAAGTCTTAAGTGGCTCAGAGTGAGAGATGATAAAAGACAGAACATTCACTAAACCCATTTGTGGCTGGGCTGACTGGACTTAGGAAATGATGATGAAGGAGGCCATGGTAACCAAAAGCTAAGATTGAAGTTGGGGAAATGTAGGCAAAAATTCAGGCTCGGAAAAATCTCAAATAGATTTTCTCCTCTTCAAATACAAGAGATCAAATATCGGTATGAACTTTTTCGACTTCTTAACAATACCTTTAATATCTTTCCCAAAGAGGTTTGCAGTTGCCCTTCTGTGTTACCATCCTCGTGACTGCAGAAGGAAGTCTTCATAATGACATTAATATGAATAATGTCAAGCTCAGGATGTTGATAGTATCTGCATCTGTCAGCTATTGCTGCAAAACAAATACTAATATTACTCCAAAACTAAGTGGCCAGCAATGATAATCACTTAACATTATAGTTTTATATCTACAGACTAGCTCTGGGTTTGGTAGGAGGTTAGATTTGGCTGGAGTGGCTCTACTGCATGTGATTCTCCTCCCCTTGGGAAATATCTAGATATGTACTTTTCATGGTGATAGCAGAGGTCTCACAACACAAGTAGAAAGTGCTCAAGGTCTCTGAGGACTTAGGCACATAATTACTTCCCCTTTATTTTATTGGCCACAGTAAGTCATATGGCCTTTGGACTTCAAGGAGAACAAACCAGTCAATCCTAAAGGAAATCAACCCTGAATATTCACTGGAAGGACTGAAGCTTAAGCTCCAATACTTTAGCCACCTGATGCAGAGAGTTAACTCATTGGTAAAGACTCTGATGCTGGGAAAGACTGAAGGCAAAAGGAGGAGGGGTGGCAGAGGATGAGATGGTTAGATAGCATCACTAAATCAATGGGCATGAATCTCAGCAAACTCTAGAAGACAGTGAAGGATAGGGGAGCCTGGCACACTGCAGTCTATGAGTTGCAAAGAGTAAGATATGACTTAGTGACTGAGCGACAACAACAGCAAATCATATGGCTAAACTCAAAGTGAAGGAGTGAGAAGATACACTTTATCTATGTAACAGGAGGAAGTATGAAGCTATATGCAAAGGTTGTGTATATAGGGAAGTGAATATAGGGTGGTGAAGAACCAGTTCAGTTCAGTTCAGTCGCTCAGTCGTGTCTGACTCTTTGCGACCCCATGAATCGCAGCACGCCAGGCCTCCCTGTCCATCACCATCTCCCGGAGTTCACTCAGACTCACGTCCATTGAGTCCGTGATGCCATCCAGCCATCTCATCCTCGGTCGTCCCCTTCTCCTCCTGCCCCCAATCCCTCCCAGCATCAGGGTCTTTTCCAATGAGTCAACTCTTCACATAAGGTGGCCAACGTACTGGAGCTTCAGTTTTAGCATCTTTCCTTCCAAAGAAATCCCAGGGTTGATCTCCTTCAGAATGGACTGGTTGGATCTCCTTGCAGTCCAAGGGACTCTCAAGAGTCTT
>SJXQ01008680.1:31937-152582 GCA_006408695.1 Aepyceros melampus | reverse complement strand
CTCCAGTACTTTGGCCACCTTATGCGAAGAGTTGACTCATTGGAAAAGACCCTGATGCTGGGAGGGATTGAGGGCAGGAGAAAGGGATGACCGAGGATGAGATGGCTGGATGGCATCACGGACTCAATGGACGTGAGTCTGAGTGAACTCCGGGAGTTGGTGATGGACAGGGAGGCCTGGCATACTGCGATTCATGGGGTCGCAAAGAGTCGGACACGACTGAGCAACTGAACTGAACTGAACTATGGTCCTAGTGTGATTAGATTGACTAGTTTTCTGTAAGTATGGTTTCAGTGTGTCTGCCCTCTGATTCCCTCTTGCAATACCTACCATCTTACTTGGGTTTCTCTTACCTTGGGCGTGGGGTATCTCTTCACGGCTGCTCCAGCAAAGCACAGCCACTGCACCTTACCTTGGACGAGGGGTATCTCCTTACTGCCACCGTTCCTGACCTTCAATGTAGGATAGCTCCTCTAGGCCCTCCTGTGCCTGCCCAGCCACCACTCCTCGGGTTGCTCTTCCTAGCACTATCACTAGGAAATAAGAAGTCCGGGCTCTTCCCTGGTGGCTCAGATGGTAAAGCGTCTGCCTACAATGTGGGAGACCTGGGTTCAATCCCTGGGTTGGGAAGATCTCCTGGAGAAGGAAATGGCAACCCACTCCAGTACTCTTGCTTGAAAATCCTATGGAAAGAGGAGCCTAGTAGGCTACCGTACATGGGATCACAAAGAGTCAGACACGACTGAGTGACTTCACTCACTCACTGGGCAGACGGGCCTGTTGTTGTTGTTTTTCTGCCATCTACATGCTATCTACATATCTGAGGTTATTGATATTTCTCCCGGCAATTTTGATTCCAGCTTGTGCTTCATCCAGCCCAGCAATTCTCATTATGTACTCTGCATATAAGTTAAATAAGCAGGGTGACAATATACAGCCTTGACGTACTCCTTTTCCTATTTGGAACCAGTCTGTTGTTCCATGTCCAGTTTTAACTGTTGCTTCCTGACCCACATACAGACTTCTCAAGAAGTAGGTTGGGTGGTCTGGTATTCCCATCTCTTTCAGAATCTTCTACAGTTTATTGTGATCCATACAGTCAAAGGCTTTGGCATAGTCAATAAAGCAGAAGTAGATGTTTTTCTGGAATCCTCTTGCTTTTCAGTGATCCAACAGATGTTGGCAATTTGATCTCTAGTTCCTCTGCCTTTTCTAAAACCAGCTTGAACATCTGGACGTTCGTGGTTCACGTATTTTTGAAGCCTGGCTTGGAGAATTTTGAGCATTTCTTTACTAGCATATGAGATGAGTGCAACTGTGTGGTAGTTTGAGCATTCTTTGGCATTGCCTTTCTTTGGAATTGGAATGAAAACTGACCTTTTCCAGTCCTGTGGCCACTGCTGAGTTTTCCAAATTTGCTGGCAAATTGAGTGCAGCACTTTCACAGCATTATCTTTTAGGATTTGAGATAGCTCAACTGGAATTTCATCACCTCCACTAGCTTTGTTTGTAGTGATGCTTCCTAAGGCCCACTTGACTTCCCACTCCAGGATGTCTAGCTCTAGGTGAGTAATCATACCATCATGGTTATCTGGGTCATGAAGATCTTTTTTGTATAGTTCTTCTGTGTATTCTTGCCACCTCTTCTTAATATCTTCTGCTTTTGTTAGGTCCATACCATTTCTGTCCTTTTTTGTGCCCATCTTTGCATGAAATGTTCCCTTGGTTATCTTAATTTTCTTGAAGAGATCTCTTTCCCATTCTATTGTTTTCGTCTTTTTCTTTACATTGATCACTGAGGAACTTTCTTATCTCTCCTTGCTGTTCTTTGGAACTCTGCCTTCAAATAGGTATATCTTTCCTTTTCTCCTTTGCCTTTCATTTCTCTTCTGTTCACAGCTATTTGTAATGCCTCATCAGACAACCATTGCCTTTTTGCATTTCTTTTTCTTGGGGATGGTCTTGATCTCTGCTTCTTGTACAATGTCACGCACCTCTGTCCATAGTTTTTCAGGTACTCTGTCTATCAGATCTAATTTCTTGAATCTATTTCTCACTTCCACTGTATAATCATTAAGGAATTTGACTTAGGTCGTACCTGAATGGTCTAGTGGTTTTCCCTACTTTCTTCAACTTAAGTCTGAATTGGGCAATAAGGAGTTCATGATCTGAGCCAGATCTAGCCACAGTCAGCTCCCAGTCTTGTTTTTGCTGTCTGTATATAGCTTCTCCATCTTTGGCTGCAAAGAATATAACCAATCTGATTTCAGTGTTGACCATCCGGTGATGTCCATGTGTAGAGTCTTCTCTTGTGTTGTTGGAAGAGGGTGTTTGCTATGACCAGTGCTTTCTCTTGGCAAAACTCTATTAGCCTTTGACCTGCTTCATTCTGTACTCCAAAACAAAATTTGCCTGTTACTCCAGGTATTTCTTGACTTCCTACTTTTGCATTCCAGTCCCCTATAATGAAAAGGACATCTTTGGGGGGTGTTAATTCTAGAAGGTCTTGTAGGTCTTCACAGAACCTTTCAACTTCAGCTTCTTAAGCATTACTGGTCAGGGCTTGGATTACCATGACCCTGAATGCTTTGCCTTGGAAACGAACAGAGATCATTCTGTCATTTTTGATACTGCATCCAAGTACTTCATCGGACTCTTTTGTTGACCATGATGGCTACTCCATTTCTTCCAAGAGATTCTTGCCCACAGTAGGAGATATGATGGTCATCTGAGTTAAATTCACCCATTCCAGTCCATTTTAGTTCACTGATTCCTAAAATGTTGACATTCACTCTTGCCATCTCCTGTTTGACCACTTCCAATTTGCCTTGATTCATGGAACTAACATTCCAGGTTCCTATGCAATATTGCTCTTTACAGCATTGGACTTTACTTCTATCACCAGTCACATCCACAGCTGGGTGTTGTGTTTGCTTTGGCTCCGTCTCTTTGTTTCTGGAGTTATTTCTCCACTGATCTCCAGTAGAATACTGGGCACCTACTGAGCTGGGGAGCTCATCTTTCAGTGTCACATGGACCACAGCCTTGTCTAGCCCAATGAAACTATGAACCATGCCGTGTAGGGACACCCATGACAGGCAGGTCATGGTGGAGAGTTCTGACAAAACATGGTCCACTGGAGAAGGGAATGGCCAACCACATCAGTATTCTTGCCTTGAGAACCCCATGAACAGTATGAAAATGCAGAGTAGGTCTCGGTAAATAGTCGCAGAATGAAGAGGGGAGGTAAGGAGGGAAGATGTCCTGCATTTAGTGGAGGAGCAAGAGGAAGCTTGGTGAGGTCACACAGAGGGTAAGAGGCAGAGTCAGAATTCAAAGCCAAGTCCTCGTTCCCCAGTACCACATGACGTAACTACAACCTGTCTGCGTGCTGATGCCCAGGCCTCCCCGGGCAAGCTGAGACATTGACAGCCTGCTGCCTTCTCAACAAGCCATGGGACAGCCTCTGGCAGCTCGTCTCATAGAAGCCATCAGATACCTGTGGGCAGTGTGTGCTTGAGCTGTCCCTCTTGGACACCCACAGGGACCCAAGCCAGAAAAAGCCCTACAGGGACCTGCCTCCCCATTGAGAAATCTACACTAGACTTTCCTGAATGGGAGCAAAGTGACTCCTCCCTTCAATGGGAACCCCTCTCACAGAGGTTATCCATATATTCCTCAAGTGTTTCTTAAGCCCTGACTCTGAGCCAGGCCTGGAGCTGGAGGCTGGGCTCATAGGATGAAACTGCAGGTTCCTGCCCTCAGAATGTAGTGGAGAAAAGTCAGGCGGGTAAACTACTCAGACTTTAAAGTGCATGCCAGTCAGAACCACAGTGTGTTCATCAGAAAAATGGGGCTAAGATGATATCACCTTAGATTCCAAACGAGCACGTGATGCTTTGTAAGCTGCTCTCCAAACTACCTGAGCTTCCTTAGTGGTTCAGTGGTAAAGAACCCACCTGCCAATGCAAGAAATGCAGTTCAGTTCCCGGGTCGGGAAGATCTCCTGGAGCAGGAAATGGCAACCCACGCCAGTATTCTTGCCCGGGAAATCCCATGGGCAGAGGAGCCTGGCAGGCTGCAATCCATGCAGTCGCAAAAGAGTTGGACACAACTTAGCAACTAAACAACAACCCACACTAGTCACCTTGCCGGGGGCAGAAGGCGGGTGGTGTGAAGGCAGGTGGCATAAAGGCGTGAAGGAAACCCGGCGGCCTTAGCACAGCTCTGGGAGGAAGGGGAGGAGTTGGCTGGAGTTTCATGGCCGGGCCTCACCCCTGTGCTCCTTCCCCTCCCACCCCCGACCCCAGCGTTCCTTCTGCAGCACTGTGGCTGACGAGATCCGCTTCTCCCTTACCTGCCAGCGTCGGGTCAAGCACAAGCCACAGCCTCCCATGATGGTCAAGTCTGATGCCGTCATCAACATGCACACGTTCAACGATCGCCGGCTTCCGGGCAAAGACAGCATGACCTGCAGCACATCACTGGCCCCCGTGTTCCCCTAGGCACAGGTGGGGTGGGGACCGCCGGCCTGGGCGCAGGGCGGAGGAAAGCAAAGGAGGCTGGAAGGAGCATCCCCGAGCCCCGCGCTGGACTTGGGGACCAGAGCTGCTGCCTGCCTGTTGGGCCAGGAGCCCTCTGCCCTTACCGACCAGGAAACCAGCAGGCCCCCAGGCCAGCTGCTGGGGCTTCACCCTCCTCTTGTTTCTTCTATGGGTTTCTAAAGCTGCCAGCCAAGACAGCCAAGGCCAAAGGAAGCACATGCCTCTCTCAGGCCAAATCCACCTGCCCCTCAACTCTCTTCTATAGTCAGAAGTTTCTACCATGGCCCTGCAGGGGCCAAAGAAAACAGGAAACAGCTCTCATGTTGCCACTCCTTCCCCACAAGGCCAGGCCTCCTGGAACTTGACTATGAGGCCAGAGACACAGACCTTGGGTACCGAAAAGGATGTTATCGTGTGGCTGCCAATGGGAGCTGAAGCTGGAGGACGGCCACCCCACACGCCTGGTCAGAAGGAAGAACTCATCCCCCAGGGGCTGCTCACATGGTCCTGATCTCCTGGACTTGACACCAGCCATGGTGGGGCCCCTGTTTGGGCAAAGTTAAAGGCAGGAGCCCCCCAGGGGCAAAGAGGAGTTTGGAGTCTGGGAGAGAGGAGGATGCACAGAGAATGCCAATTTGAATTCTTCTGGACAATGTCCCAAAGGGTCCCACTCCTCTAGAAGGTCTCCAGGAGTGGGAAAGTGTCAGAGCAAATTCTCTTCCCTGTTGTGACCAGAGGAGAACGGACCTCCAGGATCTCTCGCAAAGGATGCCCGGAGACTCGGCCAGAGGAACAGTGGATTCCATGGAAATCCCACAGGCCCTCAAGCCATTGGATTTTATTTGGCTGGTTTCCAAGCTGTTCTCTAAACCCCGGTGGCATTAGGACGCTTGAGTTCTTTGCCATCTACTCTTCAGCAACTCCCCATTCCTGGCCAGTTGACCTTGACCGTCTTCTGTCATCATGGAAGGAGGAAAGTAGCCTAGACTGAAGTGAACATTGTCACCCACCCTCCAAGGAGGATCAAGTCCACTGCACAGGCTCACTTTGGGGTAGCTGGATTGGGGGGTGCTTAAAGAACTCCATGCCTCCTGGACTTGTCAAACCTAAAGACGCCCCCCAGAGAAAGAAAATTTCCAGGGGGCAGAATAGCCTCCTTGGTAGAGGTCCCTGGAGTGGGGAGGCTGAAGCTGCCTCCTGGAGGATTAACCAAAGACCCCACAGAGATTCAAGGTAGTGGTAGCCCCTGGTCTCTTGTCCAGAGGAGCCTGGACCTTGTGGGGTTTGGGGATTCAGCAGAGAAATAGTAGCAGAGGAGGTGCAGTGAGGGGTGGACCAGGTGATATGTGGGTTCCAGCCAGGCTGGGGCAGATACTCTAGGTCTGAGACTCTTAAGATTCTGGAAGGAGAATGAGACGTGGAGGGATTAGGAACAAAGTGTCCTTAAAGAGAGCACGATGAGGCCAGCAAGGCTGCCCATGGCCAAGGGCAGAGGGCAGGCTTTGCACCAGGGAAGGGGGCTGGACATCTGTACAGACACCAGGAGACACCAGCCACCCCCACCCCCCGCCACTTTTCTGCTTCTGCCTGGGGACCCTGGTTAGGAAAAGAGCCCACATTTAGGTCTCAAGAACCTTCTCAGCTGGGGTGAAGGGTAATCTCTAACTCTCCTCAGGAGTCCCAAAGCAGGAGAGCACAGTGGACGCATGTGATAACTATCGTTCCTCTCCAAACTGGGCCAAACCAGCTGGTTCCCAGGGCCACAGCAGTTCTGACAGGCTGTGAGCACTGGAGGTGGGAGAAGAGGGATGGAATGCCATGTGGCTAACATGCATCATGATGGGAAAAGCCATGCTGTTGTGAGCTCCTGGATGTAGGAGTGTATGTGTGTCTGTGTGTGCGTGCGCATATATGTGTATCTTCGTATGTCTGATCTTTGGGGGCTGGGCATGAAGGATAAATGAGGGCATGTAACAGAGTCCTGGGCATGCAATAATAGGCGAACCCTTTGGGATCTGATGTGTGTGTGTGCACGTGTGTGTGAATTTGGGGTGAAGGAGATAAATCTGGACAAGCAGCAGGACCCCATACATGTAAAAACAGGAGAAGCCATGCCATATTGGGGTTCTGGTGAGTATACATATGTATACATACGTGAACAACTGTGTATGCTTGTGTGTGTGTGTGTGTGTGTGTGTGTGTGTATGTGTGTGTGTGCTTTTGTGCACTTAATGTCAGAGGGTGGAGGACAAGATAAAATACGTTTTAATGGAGAAGATGCTGCTGCTGCTAAGTTGCTTGAGTCGTGTCCGACTCTGTGTGACCCCATAGACGGCAGCCCACCAGGCTCCCCCGTCCCTGGGATTCTCCAGGCAAGAACACTGGAGCAGGTTGCCATTTCCTTCTCCAGTGCATGAAAGTGAAAAGTGAAAGTGAAGTCACTCGGTCGTGTCTGACTCTTAGCGACCCCATGGGCTGCAGCCCACCAGGCTCCTCCGCCCATGGGATTTTCCAAGCAAGAGTACTGGAGTGGGGTGCCATTGCCTTCTCCAATGGAGAAGCTAAATAAGTTTAAATGGAGAAGCCATGTCATCAAGGGTTCCATTTGTGAGCGTGTGTGCATGTGTGTGTGCAGTGGAACGTGGGAGGGAAGACAGAACTAGAACAGTGCACAGCACAAGGGAATGCATGTTGCATGTGAGGAGCCACGTGGGCCTGGAGTCCGTGTGTGTGTGTTCACACATGTGGTTCAAACATACACATATGTTCCAGCTCACAATAGGAGCAGAGATGGACAATCAGAAAGGGAACTAGAGTCTGGGTACACTTCTGCCATGGAGAGAGGTCATTTGTCACAAAGATTTGCTGAGATTACATAGGCCTGGGGAGACTGGCCAAGTAGGGACGAAACCCTGCAGGCACCCACAGCTCGTCACTCCTTTGCTCTCTGTGGAATGTCCTATTTGAAGGGAAAATGACTGTTTTTGGCAATTTCCAGATAACCAGATTCTGATGAAGGTATTTGCCAATTTTTTCTCACCAGTCACAGACATGAGCCACTCTCTTTCTTTAATCGGTCTACCTTCATGGCACACGCCCATATCCATGTTCGTATCGCACACTCAACCGTGTGTGTGCTTTTGTGTGTGACACGCCATGAACGTGTCATTTCTTCTGAGGCTATGCACATATATTGACTGTGATGGCAGGAAGACTAGGAGGTGGTGGGGTAGGAAGAGCTTCATCAAAGGAGGGGAGGAAGGTGGAACTCAGTGGCACAATTCCATTAGAGAAATCCCCCAAAAGGGACTGAAATGATTTCTCAAGTCCTACATGGAGATGGGAGGACACACAGCCTGATATCGCCTCCCATTCGAGCCTTATGTCCGTGTGTGGATGATGGTTCCAACTCTGCCTGATGACCTGTGTTTATCTCCGAGACCAGCCCAGCATTCAGAGTGCAACAGAGGTCGCTTCTCTCCGAATGTGAGCTCTGTCCCAGGGGACGGAGGTGCTGCTGCGTCTTGGGGTGGGGGCCAGGGAACTATTCCCAGCAAGGTGGGTCAAGTGGAAATAACGTTCAGGCCCACCTGCTGTGAGCGTGGATCTGAGCCACGGTGAGTGTGCGCACGCACACATGGAGGCACTGAGGTCAATGGCCGCTCAACGCTGGTTTGAATAGAGTGGAGGTTGGGACTGGCCCAAGCAGGCACTGGACTGTTCCTGAAGAGAAGAGGACCCCTACCTTCCACCTCCATCCCCAACCCAAATGCCAGTGCCTCCCCTCAGCCTGCCAGCTGGCCAGCTTGAGGGGCAGCACTGGATACATACACGCTTGCCAAGGGCCTGGGGGGCGGGGCCACGAGGCCTCATTTTCTCTCGCGCCTTGACCTGTTACTAGTCCATCTTCTATGGACAGATAAGAAAAACCTGAGAACTTTGTCACCATTAAATGGGCCCCATGCTGGGCGCGTGTCTCAAGATGAGGAAGGCCCCCTTAGCTGAGGAGCTGACTCTGAGTCTCTGAAGGGTGGGAGCACCTCCCCTGCTCACAGCCAAGACTCTGTCTCCACTAGCCGAGCCCACGGGTTTCCCGCAAGGCCCCAGGCATGGGCAGAGGACAAGTCCAGCCCTGGATAGAGGAGGGCTCTGGCAGTGGAGAGAAGGCTCCACGTGGTTAGACGTCACTCCCTCCCTAAGCCCCAGGAAAGCAGAAGTCAGACATGGGCACCCGCTCACCCAGAACAGTGGGAAGCTCCCTCCCCGACATCTCCCAGGTGGGTGTGCCATGTGTGGGCTGGCAGCTGCAGCGTCATCACTCAGCACAAAGCCCATCCCTTCCCAGACCCTTCCCAGCTCTCTGCTCCGGCCCACATCTCTGGTCCTGTGTGGACAGCCATCTGGGAAGGCCTTAGCAATCTGGACAAACAGCTGTATGGACTCAACCTCCGAGATGGGCCCAGCCCCGTGGACAGACTCAAGAAGTGCGCCCAGCTCCGTAGACTGGCCTCTGGACTAGACCCACCTGGACCCATCTGGAACAGGCCCAGCTGCTTGCCCCAGTAGAAGAGTCCCACCCTCGGTCCCCTGGCCAGCCTGAATGGAGCCTTCCTTTCTGTCCTGGCTTTGCCCAGGAGTTAGAAGTTCAGAGATGAGGCCATACATGAAAGTCACAAAACTGTTTTTGGTAGAAGGTTAAAGTTCTGTACAGTATATATATGAATGTAAAAAGAGCTATATATATGCTGTATATATACATATGCACAGTGTATATAGGACCTGTAGCCCATGGTATACACACCCCTCCCCGCACGTCTGCACACAGAGTGTACATTACCCAGCCAGTGTGGGTGGGGACCAGGGGAGCGGCAGGCGCTGCAGCTGCAGAGTCGGATGGAGGCTGCTTGGGGCAGGGGCTGCAGCTGCAGAGTCTGGGATGGAGGCTGCTCAGGGCAGGGGCTGCGGAGAGCCCTGTGGGGGACGGGAAGGGCCCATGCACGTCAGAGCTGCAGACCCTGAGGAGGAAGGGAGAACCGAGGGGCTGGCGGATAGGCCTCCTGAGGGCGACAGGAGTGGTCCAAGGGCCTTGTCTGCATCTGAGAGGCTCTGAGGATTGTCGGGCCTCTGTCTAACAGGCCGTGTCGTACAGTACTGGGCTCCTGGGCCCATATGACAGCTTCCGCCCCAGGGCAGTTAGCAGGGAGCTGGGAGGACTGGGAAAGAGGGGGCCACTCGCTGGACCAGCTCTCAATCCCTGTCTGCCCAGCCGCCAGGGATGCTCTACCTGGAATACCCTAGAAGGCTGGAGTATGGCAGAGGCCATTGCCTCACATTCTCAACCATACACAAGGACAACCCAGCTCCCAGCTAAGAAAAACCTTTTTTCAGGAGAACGGCCCCCTGGGCATTGCCAGCATGCCAATCCGATGTCCCCGGCCCCTGTCTTCTAGAACAGACTTCAAATCACCCCGCAGCGTCTCTGTTTTACAGATCAAAGCTCTGAGGCCTCCAGAAAACAGCTGTGGACCCAGCAATTCCAGTCATGAGTTTGTCCCACCCCAGACAATCTCCCCAGCCCCATTTGACCGCAAGGTCAGCTGTCAGGGAGTGACCGGGGAGCCAGAGATGTGAGCAGAGCAGTGACGGGGGTGAAAGAGGGGAAGCCAGGGAGGCAGTCCGAGCACGGCCTCCTGCATATGTCTGCCCTCTCCCCCCACCACACCTCCCCTGCCGGGCAGTTGGCATAGAGCCTGGCCCCGCCCCTGCGGTACCTGCAGACTCCGTCCCTACCACACTCAGATCCGTCTGTTCTTCCCTTCTAACCCTTCAGCGAGTGGTTCGGTTCCATCACCGGCGAGAGCATCTCTGGCCACGTGGGAAAGGGTCTGGAGTGGGCTTCCGTGTGGTCAGCGGTCTGCCCTCTGCTTTAACCCCATGCGTCAGACCGGTCTGCACTTAACTCTGGGTCTGCCTCTGTTTGGGGTCCTGACGGAGCATACCTGAACCCAGCCTCCTGAGGATGGGCCTGTCCTGACTCCAGGACAGGAACAAGAGGCTCCAGGGGCCCCCTTGCCACTGTGCTCCAAGCCCCCAGCCCACCTCTGCCTGGGCCAGCTTCCTGGCTGTGCCTCCCACAATGGGGACTTGGGTTCCCAGCCCCTTGGTGAAGCCCCAAAACAGCACCATGTGAGACCCCTGGCCTGTCCCACCACCCAGACCAGAGTGCCTGGACACCCTCCCAATCCCACTCAACATAGTTCCCACACACTGGTCTCTGGGCCATTCAGGGGATGCCCTTTGTGGACATGCAGAATTTCTATGAATATAGTTTTTTGTAAACATTTTGTAACAATTTGGGTTTCATAGTAACTGTGTTACTTGCCAATCATTCTAGGCTGATGTAAATAAATTTCCAAACAAATCTGATTATTTTCCTTTTTAAGACACTGTGATATATCAAAGTGCACAGTTTGCTGTATGAAGTAATATGGTTTTAAATTTTAAATAAAGAAATGTTTCTAGAAAACAGGGCCCTCTTGAGATGTGTTTTCTGCTTCTCTTGTCTCTTTAGAACCAGAGGGTCCTAAAGTTGTGCCATCTTCACCCAAGGTTGACTGTGTCCTGGGCAGGGGCCCCTGGTGATGAGCAGGTGATTCCAGCCCAGGCTCCTGGTCCCCATTTCAGCTGTTTACATGGGACATCAGCATTGACATCATCTGACCTCCATCTTCCCTTCTCTTGGGCACGTTCCTCTCCATCTCCTCTCCATCCCATAGCTACCTTCGAAGTCATCACGTCCCTGTGTGATCCTATCCCTTTGGCAACAGCTGAGGAACAAGGTAAGACTCTTATACAGAGCTGGCCAATCAGAGGTCTTGCCTGAGCTTTTTCAAACTAGAAATTAGAGAGTGCTCAGTTGGTTATTCTTGGGTGATGGAAACTACACATAATAAAGGGTTCAGGGCAGGACACTTTAAGCAGGAAGAGGTTGAATACCGATGTTTACAAAACCAGTGAAAGATAAGGGAGCAAGGACATGCTGGGCTTCCAGTGGCTCTCAGAACAATACAGAGGTGGCCCACTAGAGGAGCGACCCCCTCCAAGACTGGTACTGGAACTGGGAGGCAAGACACACCAGACAACTATGTCCTCAATGTCAAGGCCTCCCTTCCCTCTGACCTTGGTCATCTCACCCTACCCAGAACCTCCTGCTCCAAGTTCTGAAGACCCAGGCCCAGTACAACAGCAGCACAGAGCTGGACCTGTCCTCACGTAACCCTTCACCTGCCCTATCTGAAATGCTTATGAATTCCACCTCTCGCTGCACTGCCCTATTCCTCTGTCCTGTCTAGCCCCAGAATGTGTAGGTTGGAGTGAACACAGATCATTCAGCATCCCTCTGCTTAGGCCTGATGACAAGCCCCACCAAGCAGTACAAACAAGGAGGCCGAGATGAACTTGCTAGGCTCTGCCCACCCCCACCCCACCACCGCTGCATCTTCTTCAAGCTTCAGTCTCCTTCCCTGCAGAGAGGAGAGGCTCAGATCTGCCTCCCGAGGTTGTTGTAGGGATTCAATGACACTGTAGCTGCTTTTCACTGATACGGCTCATCATTTTCTGGTGGAGGGAAAGTAACAAATGACCGAACACCTCCCCAAATATTCCAAGAGTCAGAGTAGCCCAGGAACAGAGAAATCAAAGATGGCCAAATACTCACCTTTGTTCAACTTCAAAGAGGTGGGCTCTTGTCTCAAATCCAAAACATCTGGAAGGATGCATGACCCCATCACCCCTCCACCACTTCTTCAGTTAGGCCCAAGATTCCACAGGTTGGAGGAGGGAAATGGGGGAGGGACGCCAGACAGAAACAGAGTCACATGTGGAGGGCTCCCCAGGTTGCCAGCACTAGCCAGCTCCCGGGGGTGGACCCTAGTCTCCACCTGCACAAAGCTGGTACAGATGTGCCAGACTAGAACATCCTTCTCAGCACCTCCATAAAGACAGCTTCCTAAGCAGCCAGATGATGCCCCCTGGCCATCTTGCATGAGTGAAAAGCCATTTGTAGCCTGAGAGCTCCCCAGCCCACGTGGCTAAGTCCTCTTTTATTGAATCAGGAAATCAGAGCTTTGTCCTGAATACTTAGAAGGAGGGTGGTGGTGCATTGAGGCATCTCCGCACTTCCAGCCAACTGAGACTGGACTAGAGGTTTCCCTCTGAGTCGTGGAAAAGTCCCTCTCCACTGTTTTATTCATCACCATCATCATCATTGTGGTCGTGGTTGTCACTTCTGCTTCCCAGGCGGTTGTCAAGAAGCCCTGCTGTCTTAGAGTTGATAGGCCAGGATGGTTCTGGAGCAGGTTCTGGTTAGGCTCCTTTTGGGCCTCTAGGTCTGGGGAAGTCCCATCCCAGATAACGATATCCTCAGTGTCAAGGACTCCCTTCCCTTTGACTCTGGTCATTTCACCCTGCCCAGAACACAGAGGTCTGAGACCCCTCAAGCTGGCTTTCACATCCTGTAGGTCCCTACCATCCTCCCGGTCAGGGACACACCCTCCCTGCTGACATCTCCCACGGCAAGGGCCTCCGATCACTCATGTCCAGAATCAGGGACGAGCTTCAGGCCCTTCTGCCACCTTGAGCAGGTGATCTTGGACCATTCACAAACCTTAGCTTCTCTCCTATGTAGTGTGAATGCCCATTTTGACTGCCTTAGGGAGCTCATGTAAGAATGAAAGATAAAGCTCCCATGAAAGCACATGTTAAGTGTGAGGCATCAGGCTCACTATCTGTGAGGGTCCGTCTCTGCTCTTCTGTCAGTTTCCCCTTCTCCTACATCTGCCCCAGCCCCCAGGTCCAGCTGAAGTGAGCAGGAAGGGTTCGGGACCAGGCACTCCTGGGGCTGCAGGTTGCCATTCCAAGAATCAGGCTGGGGCCAGGGCATGCAGCTCCCCCAGGGCCTTGATGGCACTTCCTTGGGAAACAGAAGCTGAGTGTTTAAGAAGCATCTGTCATTATGGAAACAAAGTTGCCAGGCCATTTTTTCTTTTACTATTTTTACTGCGGTTTCATTATCTTATGCAAATGAGGCCGCTGATGAAGCCTTTCTGCAGGGTGGCCCATGCTGGGACCAGCTCCACCGAGGGGATTTATTGCCTGCCTCAGCCTCCAGACTGGATCTGGGATGAGGAGGCCCTGTGGAGATGGCTTCCGGAGCAGCTGCCCCGCCCTGGAACAGAGGACTTCCTGCCAGACAAGCCCCCAGGTCCTGCCTCTGTCCTAGGAGAGCCCTGGTCCTTTATTTCCAAAGGTGTAAGTGTCAGCTCAGCCTGGCCCAGGCCTCTGTCCCCATTTCCTCAATAGCTGGGACTCCTTGAAGACAGAGTTGCCAGTACCCAGTGGGATGCAAGGGAAATGATAGGAAGTAACTGGGGCTCCATCCCTCTAGGACGTCTGGGAACAGCATATAATAAGCAACTCAGTTTCCCATTCAAGGAGAAGAGAGCTGGGCGAGGTACACCCCGACCTGGTCTCGGCTGGTCTCTGGAGGCTGGCGTCGCACACGTATCTGGCATGCCCCGGGTGTAAGGTGGGCGCTGGGGTAGGATAAAGTCTCAGGGAAAGCAATGCAGGTGGTGGCAACCGATAACGGGGTGGTAATTGTGCACAAGCCATAATTGTGCAGAGTGTAAGGGCAGGAGATGCGCATAAGGGCAGGAGATGATACGTGTAAGGGCAGGAGATGCGTGTAAGGGCAGGAGATGCGTGTAAGGGCAGGAGATGCGCGTAAGGGCAGGAGATGATACGTGTAAGGGCAGGAGATGCGTGTAAGGGCAGGAGATACGCGTAAGGGCAGGAGGTGCGCGTAAGGGCAGGAGGTGCGCGTAAGGGCAGGAGATGCGTGAAGGGCAGGAGATGCGTGTAAGGGCAGGAGATACATGTAAGGGCAGGAGATACGTTTAAAGGCAGGAGATACGTGTAAGACAGTGCCAGCATCTGCTATGACCCCGTTTTAGAGACGAAAGGCCCAAGGCTCAAAGAAGCCAAATAACTTGCCCACACTCCAGGGCTGTCTGCCTCCCCAGCTCAAGGATCCCACAGTCGCTTACTGTCCCCTGACTCTGCCCCTCCCTCACACATTTCCTCCCAGCTTGAAGTGTGCTGGCCAAGCTCACGTTCTTCCCAGTGAGTCCAGAGGCTCCCGGATGTGAGGAGAAGTTCCCCTGAGAGTGCCCGTCCTCTGTCCAGTCCCTCTGGCCCCAAACTTGCCCTTCAGTGTGGCATGAGGACCAGCCTCCCCTCCTTCTGCCTAATTTAGTCTTGGAAACTCTCTCAAGTCTAATAAGGCATGTTCAGGCACAAGAGCAGGTCAAGCCTTCAATAAGAGCCTTCTGAACTATGTGGGCACTTCCCTCTATCAGGTGGTCTAACTCAGCCCATATTTCCCAAGAGTTGGGCATCAATGAAATGATGTGAAAAGTCAGAAGTTTCTCAGCCTTGCTCCCCTGAAGTGGGTGTGGAGGGAATAAGGTCACAGCAGTTGCCGTAACCCAAATGTCACTGGCCCTGTGCCTTCTTGCATTACCTTGACTTCCAGTCCCCCACAAAATCTAAGGGAAAGGTGCCCCCTGCACTCAGAATCACCCTCTCATCTGAGGACCAGAGGTTAAGAGCTCTTAGTGCTCAGCTCTTTCTTTTCCAGGAGAAGCTGTCATTAATAATAAAATAATAACAACAACAATAATAATAACGCATTCTAGCTACTTGAGCAACAACTCCAGACCTGGGACAGTGTTCAGCACTTTGCATATCTCATCTTACAGAGTTCTCACCATAGCCCTATGAGCAAGGAGTTATTGTCCCCATTTTACAGATGTAGAAACTGAGGCCAAGAGAAGTAGGATAACTCACCCACAATTACCCAGTAGTATCAGAAGGAGGCTTTTCAGCTGGGACCTCCACATCACAGATTTGATAAATGAGTGAATAACTAAATGAATGAGTGAATCAGAAAGCAGTCAATAATCAATGGTGTTTAGAAGACGCTGGGGAACTTTCCTACTTATAGAAAAAAAATCCAAACTCGATTGGGCCAAAAATGAGAATTACTAATTACAGCCGCTCACAGGAACGACCTACCATTTATGCCTAATTGCAGTGCAGTCCAATAACAATTATGCACATCAATAAATGTGTCAGATTAACTTGAGTGTAAGCTTTATTTGCTTGCAACACTAAAGCTGGTGGTGGCTCAGACTTGGGAGACTGTGGCCCATCCTTGGAAGCCCATGGTTCCTTCTGGAAGCAAGGTTGGTGATAGACGGGAAGTGGGAGGTGGGGGCAGAGAGAAACAGATCTCTGCCGTGGCAGGTCTGTTCTGGCAAGCTCAGGAAAAATAGTTTGGCAGGGGGTCTTTGTGGGGCACACAACATCACAAAGCCTCCCCTCCCTCCCTCAATGCCAAAGGCAGCTTCCTAATTAGAACATCCATAACCCTCAGCATCTGCTCCAAGAGAATTCAGCTGCTCTAAGATGGAGAAGTCCATTAACTTTATTGCAAAAACGTCGGACGTGCTTTTAGACAGAGGATCACTGCCAAGTGAGATAAACTGCCAGGACCTGTCAAGGGGACAGGCCAGAACTTTCTGCAGTCCCCAGTTGGGTCCTCCTGACTGCCTCCTCTCCCTAGCCAATGCCCTGGGTGGGACCACAGCCTCCTGGGAGGCTGGAGCCGAGGAAACTGTGAATTTCAAATGCAGGTGCAGTCTGAGCATGCTGGCTCTCCCCGTGCAATTCACAGCCTGCTAGATGACAGGGCCAGAACTGGCACCATCTAACTCCCAGAATGCACCAGGAGCCCACTCCACAGTCAGGCCCCTCATTCCTGCGTCAGCAGGAGCTGGATTTGTTGGTGTCCCTGGGAGCAGTGGAACAAGGTGGCTAGGAACGGCTTTGGAATTAGATCTTCCTAGGAATGAATCTCGACTTTGCCACTTAGGAGTTGCTGTGACCTTGCAACAGTGGCTTAATGTTCTGAGACTCCATAGTCACCTCTCAAAGAGTTAGACGAGATGATGCTGGGAACCTTCAACTCGGTGCCTGTTACGCAGCAAGGGCTCTGCAAACAAGAGTATCCCTGCCAGGTCTGCAGTGTGGAAATGGAGAGGAAACCTAAACCCTGAAAGTGTGTCAGGGAAGGGAGTAAACACCAGGTTGGAGTCAGACGGTCCTGGCGTCTAATCCCAGCTCTGCCCTATGCTTTGTTAGCCTAGACCCTCAGTTTCCTTATCTGTAAAATGGGATTGATGGTCCCTGTCCTCTTTTCCCCAAAGGAGAATTAGGAAGACGTGAAAGTACTTTGAGGCCGCTAAAGGGATATTCAGAAGTGCCACTTTATTGCTTCTGTTACTCTGGCTGTCAACCTAATGTCTAGTGCTCGCCCTGGACACTCCAAGCCTGAGGCTGGCTGTGCCCTAGCCTGGAATTCATCTCTGCCTCAGCACCCCACGCCACAGCCCTCCTGCCTCGTCCTGGGCAGCACGGTTCTCCACAGGGAACAACCACAGACCTCCCAGGCTTTGCAAACGTCCTGCCAAGTAGGCCTCCTGGGTGTCCTTTCTCAGATTTGAATCGTTCTTAATATGAATAATTAGCAGAAACAATCCGAGGGGGAGGCAGCAGCCATAGCAATCGACCCCCATGATTTCCGAGCTGCGGGGAGAGCCCAATTTCTCTCCAATCCGGATGTTGTAAATTCCCATCAAGCTAAGAAAATATAGTGCAATTTAGAAACACTGATACGGCAATAAAACACAGATCTCCGGCAAATGGAATTCGGCAACATCTAAAAATGGAGCCATACATTACTCCGCCTGCAAACTCCCTCTGGGGACACGCTGCTGGGAGAAGTTTGGGGAGTTTTAGGTCTAAGCTGATCTTTCCTTTCTGGATGAAGGCAGGACCACCCATGCTGGATCCCAGGCAACCGTCTCAGGCAGGCCTCCTCCGTGGATCCGGAGAAGGATCCCAGCAGAGTTCCCCAGCCAGAGGCCCTGTGGCCTGGCCTCTATCATCCAGGGGCCTCTGGAAGAAGCATGTCTGAAAGGGTGGGAGGGGAAGGAGGGAGAGAAACTTACCGCCGTTTAGTCCTCACAATGTGGCCTTCAAGGGAAATGTGATTGTTCTTATTTATCAGATGAAGATCCTGACATTTGGAAGTAAAGCGACGTGTTCAAGGTGAGACAAGTGGTAAAAGCTGGATTTGAACCCACTTCTGTCAGCCTCTTTCTCTTCTATGTACATCCCATTACTGACTCTACAAAAGCCAGAATGGAGCCAAATATCACTGCTCACTGCCTTCTGGGAGTGTAGATAGGAACACAGTCCACAAATGGGCTCATCACTCTGCTTCCTGGTGTTATTAGCCCCACTCTACAGCTACTGAGTGCACACACACACATAACTTGAGATGCAGGAAGGGGTACGCTGACACAGTCCTCTGAGACCTGAGTTCCCTTGGGAAGGATTGATGGACAGAGGGCAGACTCACAGCCCCTAGTACACCCAGCACATTCACTTCCCCCCAGTAGGGGCTTAGGGGCTCAGCACACTGTCCTCTCTGAGCCAGGCCAGCCTCCTCACTAAGCCCATTCCATCTCATCCTCAGTGATACTCATAGGCACATGCATGCATGCACGCACATGCACACACACACACACACACACATACACACAGAACGTTCATTCTCACCTCCACACTGGTCCCCATCAGACTGTGAGCTCCACGGGAGCAGAGTGGGCTTGTGGTCCTTGACTGACTCCACTCAGGAATTCCACCAATACCTAGGTCTCTCTGGAGACAGCTTTCAGATGCTCCCCTGGGTCCTACTACACCCTGGAGCCTAGATCCCAATAAGGGCAGAAAGACGAACGTGGCCTTTCTAGAATTTGTGTGTTAAGAATCCCAGCTCTGGAATCAGACAGACCTGGGCTTCCTTCCAGCTGTGCCACCTACTAGCTGTGAGATAACTTGTGGAAACGACTTAATCC
The DNA here is from genome assembly GCA_006408695.1 of Aepyceros melampus. Taxonomy (NCBI): domain Eukaryota; kingdom Metazoa; phylum Chordata; class Mammalia; order Artiodactyla; family Bovidae; genus Aepyceros; species Aepyceros melampus. Next base: position 133,993 of record SJXQ01008680.1, on the reverse strand, counting down.
CTCTCAGCCTCAGTGTTCTCACCTGTAAAACAGTTAATAATAGGCCCTGCCTGGAAGTAGGGCTGCAAAGATTTCATGAGATTATGTGTACAAAGCACTGACCACAACACTTGACCCACAGTAGGTGGATAAGAAACTGCAGTTAGTCAGGCTCTAGGCTAGGCCACAACAAACACCCCCACATCTTCATGGTTGAGTGCAGTCCTCTTTCTCCGTGGGTCTGGGGACCGCCTGGGACAATTGTCCTCCACGGTGAAAATCGGTGGTCCAGGCTGCTTCCATCATGTGGCTCCGGCATCTCAACAGGAGGCCTTCTCTGGAATCACCTCAACAAAGAAAGAAATGGGCTGAAGCGTCAGATGAGTGCTTTTTACTGCCTCTGCCCAGAAGAATGGCATGGTGTCCACTCACATTGCATAGACCAGAGCAGCCCTGGCGGCTCAGATGGTGAAGAATCTACCTGTGATGTGGGAGGCCCAGGTTCGATCCCTGGGTCGGGAAGATCCCCTGAAGAAGGGCGTGGCTACCCACTGCACTATTTTTGCCTGGACAATTCCATGGACAGAGGAGGCTGGCAGGCTACAGTCCATGGGGTCACAAAGAATCAGACACAACACTTCCATCCTTTTCCTGTTTCATAGGCTAGAACAGCCAGGCCTAGACCCGGCCTAACTGCCGTCAGCAGTTGGAGTGAGTCCCCGTAACTTCTTCCACCATCCTTAGCTGTTATTCTCCCTCTCCTGCATCTGTATCCAAGTTTGTTTTCCAGACCCGGAGCCAGCTGTTCTCCCCAAGATTTTCTTCTCCCCCTTTTTCATTTCTGTCACGTGTGCTGCAGGCCACCCTGTGCCCCTCTGGCTAAAGGCCAGCCCTGGCCCAGGGGAGGTGATTCTTGCAGAGGAAGGGCTATTTCTGAAGTCCCCCCTGACCATCTCCCCGGCCCCTCTTCCTCTGACTGAAGAGCCCCGTCAATTTGTTGACAACCCCGAATCAGGCCTCCGGCATCTGATTACGGCACTGCCTCTGACTGTCAGGGATAAATGTCTGTTGTCTTTAGAGAGATCTATGTTGATGGAGGTGTCAGCAGAGACAGTGGTGGCGGAACCAGATCCCTCCCCAGTGAGATGTCATTTGTGGGCAAGTCAGATATTTCCAGTTCCTGGCAGAACTCGGGCCTCTGAAGAGAGTGGAGATAGGATGGCTGGCAGATATGTGAGGCTGCCTGGGGTGAAGGGCAGGGAACCAGAAGCCAGAAGTGAGCAGATCATGTGTGAAGTGGCATCAGCGGCCCAGAGGGGAAGCTACTTGAAAGAAGCTAAGCTTCTGGGCTGCAGGAGACATGAAGATCCCCCAAGTGGAATCCAGCAGGCCTGACCAACAGGGACCAGAACTCAGTGCCGGTATGGTCTCTGGAAATCAGATCTAACTCCTGATCCTATCGCCAGACAGCTGTGCACCCTTGGAATAATTGCTCAGCTTCTCTGTGTCTCCTTGGTAAATGAGTGCTCAAAAGCCCTGCCTTGTGAGCGCCTCATAAAACTGCAGTGAGATGGATGCAATGTGTTCAGCAGAGGGCTTGGCCCACAGCAAGACCTCCATCAGGGGTGAGTGGAAGCTCAGTGAGAGGGGAACGGGTCCACTCTGGAGATGCCGGGCCACTGTAGCATGCTCTTCACCCAGACTGCCTTCGCCTGGACGATGCACCCATTCCTCTGTGAGTGTTGGCTGCTAATGGCTCCCAGCTGTCCCCTTCTCAAGCGCCTCCTTACCACTGCGGTTAGGTTTCCCATGTCCTGGCACCTGGGTCAGCTCACAGCCTCAGACCTGCAATGTGGATGTACAAAAGACTTCCTTGTTTCAAGACAGCACTGATTCCATGTGCTCCAGAGCTCAGCAGCAGGACCAGCATGAAGCTAGACTCCTGCTGAGACCATGAGCTTGCCCTCACCTTATCCTGCTGCTCTCTGGAGAACATCTTCTCAACACATATGGGTTCTCAAATCCCCATCTCAAGCTCGGCTTCTAGAGAATCTGACCAAGACAGACATCAAACAGAAGGCCAAAAATTGAGATCTAAGGTGGTCTCAGGTGGCCCAGAGCTGGTCATGACGTGGGTCTGACCCCAGCTGAGCAGCCAGACTGGGCTCCTGTGCAGACACTGAGTTATGTGGCCTCTGGTGAACTTTGATCCCTTGCCTGGGGGCACTAGCCCAGAGCTGGTGTGGCACTTGGTCAGGGCATTTAGGATAAGCTTTAGGGAGATAGGGAGGCAAAGCAGGGAAGAAAAGCGAATTCTCAGCCCTTCTGATTTCTCTATGTATTGCCTCATTCATGGACGCCTTATCCCTATGTACTTAAACAGGATTTGAGGAGCTTAAAACTAAATGCACTTAAAAGGGAATGATCGTAAAAGCAAAACAGCACAAAAACCGTGTCAAAGAAGTGAAATATTCTTTTTTCCTTGGAGGTTAACTGGGATAATGAAGTCAGAGCTTCTTACTTAGATCACCAGGAAAGCGAGCTATTGCATATAGCGCCCCTGAAGAGTCAACGGAGCCCTTAATTCCCTGGGAAGTTCCTCCAGGAGTCCTGGGACCCCCGCAGGTATCCTCCCTGTCCAACCCTGGAGCTATGCCTCCTGACTTCAACAGAGGAGGCAGAGGCTCCCACCCTACCCCCAGCACTTTGCAGGGCCTGGGGAATGTCCCTCCCCCATCCAGGCTCTTGCCACCTCTGCACAATGAGGGGGTTGAGCCTGATGATCTCAGGGAGGGAGTGCTCTCTAGCTCTGAGGCTCAAGAACCCCATCTAAGAAAACCAGAGGCCAGAGTTCCCAGGTCTCAAGCAGGTGGAATGTGAATCTCACACTCCCAGGTGGTGGGAGATGCAGACACTGGGAGATGCTGAGAACCCGGCGCCGGGTCTGAAGTGAAGTGAAAGTCACTCAATCATGTCTGACTCTTTCTGACCCTGACTGTAGCCCTCCAGGTTCCTCTCTCCATGGAATTCTCAAGCAAGAATGCTAGAGTGGGTAGCCATCCCCTTCTATTTGGAGATCAAACCTGGGTTTCCCACATTGCAGGCAAATTTTTCACCATCTAAGCCACCAGAGAAACCCATTGAGTCTGAAGCTGATGGACAAAAGTAAAGAGATTGGATACAGGGTCAAGCTAAACTCAAGACAGAGAAAGTACAGAAGAGGGACATCAAGGCAGGAGACCAGGACAACCTGCAAGCTCAGAAAAGGGCTGGAACAACAAGGGAAGTCTCTGTCCCACTGGGAAGGTTTGATCTGAGCTACGGTTAGAACCAAGAGAAACGAACAGAGACAGACAGGAGACCGTGCCCTGGCTAAGGGGACCTGGGGGCAGGCAGGAGAGAACTTGGGGGCCCTGGACCAGGGGGTCTTCAGAGTCTCCACTCATCATTGGCCACTTAGCTGGAGGCAGGCACTGTGCTAAGCCCTGGATGTGCGCTCCCTCTCCTATTTCATCCTCCCAATGCTCTTTGAGATGGATTCCACAGCAAGCTCTATCTTGGAGGTGAGGCCAATGTTAAGACTCTGCCCCAGGTCATCATCTGGTAAGAAGTCAGGTTTTGCCTCAGTTACCTTTGACTCAGATTCAGTGTCCTCCTGCCACAGTGCCTCTCTCGGTGGGACTCAGGGCACTCTAGGTCCTGGGAGGACCCAAAAGAAGTCAGGTCCCACTTTGCTAATCCCATCACTTTCTAGTACCACATTTGTGTTCTCACTTACCTTCAGGAGCTAAGCTCTTCACAGTAAAGGCACTGATGGGGGCAGGGGCTATTAGGCACTGGATCAGAAGAGGATGGGAGAAGAATCTTAGCAAGTGGGGCCTTTCGGTGTCCATAGACGTCAGTTGGTCAGCCAGACCCCTATCTGATCTAGCACGTGACTGCACCCCAGCTTGAGATCTCTGCCCTAAGCGTTTGCATTTTGCAGGACCAAGGAGGCAGCATCTGAGTTTCAGGGCACCCAGCAGTGCTGGCTTCAAGCACTCCTGGTGCCCCCTGGCACAGGGGAGACGTCAGGGGCATCTGCCACTTAAAGAGAGTTTTTGTGCACCGAGGTGCCAGGAGTGCACAGAACTGTTTGGCACAGTGGAGATTAGTGAGCTGAGCCTCTCATTTTGCAGGCAGCCCTGCTCCTTGGTGCTCAGAGACCAACATTTCACGAGGAGCATCATCCAGGGGCAGAGCAGCTCTTGAAAGAAAACCAGGGCAGGCAGTGAGAGATGTGAATGGTGTGTTCCAGGCAGGCTCCCTGAGCAGGGACCCTGAGGATCCAGAGGCAACCAGGCTCAGGCCTGGCATCGAGGGCCAGGAGAGCATCACCCTGATTTTCTGGCACTTCAAGGGCCCCAGAGAAATCCCACAGTCACCACCATGCTGGGCATGAGGTTGATACTGTCATTATCCCCCTTCTATAGCTGGGGAAACTGAGGCTCAAATGAGAGGAGCTAGTTGAGAGTGAGGTTAAGAATGTGTTGGACCAAACTGGTTGGTTAAATCCTGACTCGACCATCTTCCAGCTGTGTGTCCTTGGACAAGTTCCTTGACTTCTCTGAACTTCAACTTTTCCAGCCATAATGTGAAAGAAATAACAGTACTTCTCCTAGATGTCATAATGGAAATTAGATAAAAAGTGAGAGCATGGAGATCAGCACCCAAAGTCCAGACATTTCAGGGAGAAGTGAGCAGGAGATCAGAGTTGGGAAGTGAACCTCAAAAGGTAAGATATTAGAGGTGGGTTTAGGGGGCATGAGGCAGGTGTGGACGGAGCTACATAGGTAATCACGCCCGACCTAAGCTGCTTCAGCCTCTGCCTCACCCACCCTCTCCTAGCACCAGGAACAGACAGTCTGCTCAAGAATCTACTGCTGGTCCTGGACTGCTCAGCCAGCTTGGATCCAGGGGCAGCACAGACCCCCTCTTTACCACTTACTGCCACACCCTGGTGGTGTCTTCAGGATACCGTGAACATAGAATGTAAGATCTAAGCATCTGGGAACCCTTCTCTTTCTATTCTGCCTGCATCCTCAGTTCCCAGAAAAGGCTTTACCTGCAGCCAGTCATCACAGAAGCTGCCCATGTGGTCCAGAAATTTGGCTTTCTTGGACAGTTCCTGAGCCGAATTATAATAAACTCTCTCTGTCCCTGTGTTTCCATTTCTCAATCTCTCTCCCTTTTCTTCTCCTTTCCTCCTCTTTCCTTCCCACCTTCCTTACCTAATTTTTCCTAACCACATTCAAGTCAAGAATCCAAGGCACCTTAAAACAATAGATGTATTAAACAAACACCAAGGGAAGAGGAAATGAAAGCAAGCAAATTCAGAGCATGGGGTCAAGACAGAAAATACAAACCAGAAGTTACTACAAGGAATTTGGCTTCAGGCCAAAGCAGAAGGAGCTGGGATCTGTCACTGGATCTGAGGGTCCGCAGGGTAAATCCAAACAGGCTGCGCACGTGTCCTGGGTCTAGAGACCTCAGAACCATTTGAATGCCCTTACCAGGAGCTGATGCAAAGAGCTGACTCACTGAAAAAGACCCCGATGCTGGGAAAGATTGAGAACAGGAGGAAAAGGGGGCAGCAGAGGATGAGATGGTTGGATAGCATCAGCAACTCGATGGACATGAGTCTGAGCAAACTCCAGGAGATGGCAAAGGACAGGGAAGCCTGGCACAATGCATTCCCTATACTTGTGAGTGAGTGAGTGAAGTCATTCAGTCGTGTCCGACTCTTTGTGACCCCATGGACGGTAGCCTACCAGGTTCCTCTGTCCATAGGATTTTCCAGGCAAGAGTACTGGAGTGGGTTGCCATTTCCTTCTCCAGGAGATCTTCCCAACCCAGGGATCGAACCCAGGTCTCCCACATTGTAGGCAGACGCTTTACCATCTGAGCCACCAGGGTATGTGGAACTCTCACAATGCATTCCGTGGGTTCACAAAGAGTCAGACACGCTTAGGGACTGAACAACAGCAACTGACAACTGACTTAAAAGTCCTGCCCTAAAATCCTGCCCAGGGCCTGTGAACTGGCAGTGCTCTCTGACCCCTGGGAGAACAGATGGCAGGGATCCAGGCTGTGCATCCCAGCCTGAGGGACCTAAGCCCACAGGGACAGCCTACTTCCCCGGTCCTTCCAGCTGGTGCCCCGCTACTGGCTGGTGCCTCTTATCCAGGGCAACTGCTATCCTGCCTCCTCGGATTCACAGAGAATCAGAGGGGCTGGGGGGGGGGGGGCAGGGAAAGGCACATTTACTGAGCTCCTACTGTATGCCAGGCACTTGCTCACCCCTTTACACCTCCCACGGGCTCTTTCTCATCTGGGTCTTGGTTAATCCCTGTGCCTGAAGTGTTCTTTCTCCCCTTTGCCATTGGACAAATCCCTCCCAACCGACATGGCATCTCTCCATTAGAGGTCCTCTGCCCATCCCTGCAACATGCTTCCTGTCATTCTCTCTCATAAGCCACTTCCTCTCCCCTCGCAGCACGCAGCACAACTTATGATGCTTCCTAAATGCTTGTTAAACGCGCGTGTCTGCCTTCTTTTGTGCTCTGTTCTCCTGTGTGTCTGCGGCATTTATGACACCGCCCGGTGCCTAGTAGGTGCTCAATAAATATTTGTTCAAGGAGGAAGAGATTATTTCTACTTATCTGGTGTGTCTAGGGTGGGGGGGATTTAAATAATCTGCTCAAGGTCACACAGCAAGGAGGAGCTGGAGCCAGGATCTGAGCCCAGATGGTCTGGCTTTAAAGTCCACTCTCTTTTCTCAGCATTAGCTAACAGACTCCAGCTAAGGATGCTGGTGAGGGGACAGTAGAGGGGATGGCTTTGGGGTCCCCAGCAGCTGGGTGGTAGGAGGTAAGAGGTATTTGGCTTTGAATCAGTCATGCCACAGGAAAAAGCATTGCAAGGAACATTTCCTGCCACCTGTTATTCATAAATTCTAGAAACATTTACTGAGTCCCAGACGCTGAGCTTGGTGGCAAAGATTCAACAGGGAACAAGACAGAGGTGGCCCTGCTTCTGTAGACCTTGCCACCTAGCAGGGCCACCTAGACCTGTTCCCAGGGGTTGCTGGCACAGGCCCGAACCAGCTCTCAAGGACTGATCGTTAATTTTTCAAGAATTTTCAAGCTGGCTGATAAACACTGGCAGTTAAAAATCAAATGATGCAAATGTACAAACAAATAAACTCTACTGTAAACAAGTGTGATAAACGTTCAAAACCCATCGTGTGTGCACATGTACCCAGTCATGTCCAACTCTGTGCAACCCCATGGACTGTAGCCCACCAGGCCCCTCCGTCCCCGGGATCCTCCAGGCAAGACTAGTGGAGCAGGTTGCCATTTCCTCCTCCAGGAGGTCTTCCCCAACCAGAGATCGAACTCCAGTCTCCTTCATCTCCTGCCCTGCAGGCGGATTCTTTACCACTGAGCCATCAGGGAAGCCCCAAAACCCATCTGGTCTTGGCTGTTATCTATGACCCAGAGATGATTTTTATCTATTGAATCTGGAAATACCAAATTTCCAGTGATGTCATATTGTGCTTGGAAACTGGAAGTCTTTGCATCAGGTTACCTGGCAAACACGTCATATCAGGGTGTGTTACGTCGTCTTGTGGTTGTTTGAGAGCCAGTGGCTAAGCACTCAGAGTCCCCCACTGCTGGGCCCCCATTACACAATCCAGATCATCTTAGACCCCCTTGGCTCCAGGATTCAGGCTGCAAGGTGAGAACCTTGGCAGGGGCACACTCTGCACCCCTCGTCCCCTCCTCATTGGCCTCTGGGTGAGTTTACATACGCAGGGCCCCAGCTCACCGCCTCATCACCTCCTCAGAAAAATATCTAAGCCTGGTCATTCCATCGGAAAACAGCTGTTCCCACAAAACTTTCAGGCTTATTTCCGATCGCAGACACAGCTGGACCGCAGCTCCCAGGCCGATATGTAACTAACTTTCACTTTACTCATACTCACAGGAAAATTGACGATTTTCTGCCATTTTATTACACTTGACGATAATTTAAAAGGCAGGTTTAGTGCATCCATAAAACCAACTTTGCAACAAGCTTGTGATGATAGAAAAATATATCAGCTGGGACCTATTGTTTGGAGTTCTAAAACGGAGGCCAGGGAGAGCCCTCTGGAGGGGCTGTGTCTACCTACGGCTTCTGTTTCCAGATTTTGGCCCACCTCTGTCCCACTTCTGGAGGGGCCAGGCCAGCCTGGGGCTCTTTCCTGCACGTCCCCATGCCAGCCTGAGCAGAACGCTCCCAGCCTCCATCCTTGAGCGACCGCTCACTGACCACCGATGCCAGAAAACTTGACCCAAGTTCTGGGGCACACACACACCGAGTGCTCTGCTGAGGCCTTCAAGGGCAACGCTGGCTTCCGAAAGGAAATTTATAGCCAGCTAATCAAAGCTTAATTACAGCAGCTCAGCGGGCTCCAGCAGAAACTCAGGCCAGAATGGTTTTGCTAGGAAACTTTTTACGAGCTTAAGCAGAAGCAGCAAATTAGCAGGAATGAGAGGAAAATCGTCCTGTGTTTGCCGTGTCCCCGAGCTGGGATCTGCAGAGTCACCCACAGAACATGGCTCTGGGTGGGCCCGGGAGGGGGAGTCGGGGCTGGCAGCTACCTGAATGTGGTTCCCTGGGGTCAGCGGGTAGGATCCAGCATCACACGCACTCCTGCCACCCCGGTGGTGAGAAACAAATGGTGACTGCACACCTCTCCTCAGCACCAGCCACTAGCCCCCACCCTGTTCCATCTCCATGGCCACTGGGCATGGCTGAAGGTCACCCACAACCATGTGACCTGGAGTCTCCTCCTTCCCAGGCACACCCTTCATCTCAATCCTCAATTCCTTCTAAGTGCTTCTGATCAATAAACGCTCCCACCTTCCCCCCTCTCCATATTTCAAAATTCCTCTGCTCTCTCTCCAAAAGCCTCCAATCTGCCACTTAACTAACTCCTTCTCTCCTGCTCAAAGACCTGCCTCCAAGTTCCCGGAAAAACCAAAGCTATGAGTCAGGACTGTTTCCAAACCCTGACCTCTCTACACCCGGCACCCACACATTCCTACAAGTTCACCTCTCCTTTCTTCCTCCCTCATTCTCTAAGGAAAGGCCACTTTAGAGCAAAGAGCCACACCTGGGTTTGACTCTTGTCCCCGCCACCAACTAAAATGTACTTCCTTAGGCAGATAATTTAGCTTCTCAGAACCGCAGTGTCCTTGTCTATAAAATGGGAAAAATAAAATCTTCAGTGCGAGGTGAGGCACTACGTTGAATAATTCACGCGCCATAGAACTGCACACCTGCACACTGTAACATTCATACGTGATGGTTATTATATTTAATTACAGCATGGGCAGCGGAAATCCAAAGAAACTATAGTTGCCCCCTAAATCAAGGGTCTGGGGTTTGCGTGCTTCCGGATCCCTGTGTCTGTTGTCAACGGTCAGACCCAAAAGACGCTGTCTCTGCAACCGAACTGGGGAGAGGGTGCCCCGAGGGAGGTGTGTGCGGCACTAAACGCAAGCAAATTGGAAGGATGGAGGCCTCAGGATAGATAAAAGCAGGGGCCCTGGAGCTGGGCAGGCGTTTCTGCCTAGAGGAGTCGACCACGTGTAACTCCCAGGGGCACAGAGCAGGAGGGAGGAGGGTATACTGGGTTCATTTTAATTTCTCAGCTGAAGCAGCCTTTGGGGATTAGTCATTTTATTTACAAATTAAGAAAGGACTGAAATATGCCTGGTGCTGCTCTAGCCCATGTAGACGCTTGCTTTCGACTTTATGAACTTCTTTAACAATGAATAAAACCACTCTGGCATGACAGGCGCCTGTATTATTCTGTGCGGATTCCTTATTCCTAATGTCATCAATTACAATAATCAGAAAACTGTAACACCAGGTTGGAACAGGGATGTTGCTGGGGAGCGGAGCAGACGTGCGAGACCATGGCTCTTCAGAACCGCTCACTCGTGCTTTTAAAGCACCGTAAGGTGGTGGGAAATGTGATTGCCCTTAAGTTTTAAATTACCTGCAATCATTAAAATAATCTAGTTCTTATTCATAAAGCTGTGATTATATTTTACATACCCAGTAAACACTTTATGAGACAAACCCACAATTTGCAACGAAATAAAGAAACTCAGTCTGGTGGTGTCAAAATGCTAAGACATGTTGGCGTGAAATTAGCCCAACACACTGAGTGTGGAGGGTGAACACTCCTCATGGCGCATACCCTGTGTCTCTCTGGTGGGCGGTAGGGTGGGTTTTTGAAAGGATATTAAGCAGATGGGGAAGAGAAAGGACAGGAGAGGTGGAGGCAGCCATTTCTGAGCTTCTGGAATTGTCTTCAGCCCATGTCTCTGGGTGACCCCTCTGGTGCCAGTGGGGAACATCACTCCCCATCATGCAGCTTGCCTGGCCCTACAAAAGGCATGCTGGGAATCCTTGAAGGAGAAACTTTTGTTTCTCTCATTTGATCGATGAGGAACCTGAGGCTCAGAGAGGTCAACTGATTTTCCTAAGATTACACAGGAAGTGGCAACGCCACACTCGAGCTGTAGGTCTGTGTGACGCCAAAGCCTACACGCCACACTTTTTTGTGGGTGCCTTGGCCCAGGCCACATGGCAGTGAGTGCAGCCTGGCGCCCTGCTGGCTGGTGACTGGCCTGGCCTGACCCCACCCAGGCTTTGTTTATCATGCTGAGTCATCTGTAACACGGCCCAGGCAGCCTCAGCACTCCATGAGTGTCAAGGGCAAGGCCCAGGGGCACTGGGTCCGAAGCCGAATGTCTTAGAAAAAATCCCCACTTATTAAAGAAAAGACCCGTGTGCTTCCCAATTCTTAACAAGGCATTTTTTGACACTATTCATGCTTCAGTTCAGTTCAGTGGCTCAGTCGTGTCCGACTCTTTGCGACCCCATGAATGGCAGCACACCAGGCCCCCCTGTCCATCACCAACTCCCGGAGTTCACTCAGACTCACGTCCATCGAGTCCGTGATGCCATCCAGCCATCTCACCCTCTGTCGTCCCCTTCTCCTCCTGCCCCCAATCCCTCCCAGCATCAGGGTCTTTTCCAATGAGTCAGCTCTTCACATGAGGTGGCCAAAGTACTGGAGCTTCAGTTTTAGCATCATTCCTTCCAAGAAATCCCAGGGCCGATCTCCTTCAGAATGGACTGGTTGGGTCTCCTTGCAGTCCAAGGGACTCTCAAGAGTCTTCTCCAACACCACAGTTCAAAAGCATCAATTCTTCTGCACTCAGCCTTCTTCACAGTCCAACTCTCACATCCATACATGACCACAGGAAAAACCATAGCCTTGACTAGACGGACCTTAGTTGGCAAAGTAATGTCTCTGCTTTTGAATATGCTATCTAGGTTGGTTATAACTTTTCTTCCAAGGAGTAAGCGTCTTTTAATTTCATGGCTGCAATCACCATCTGCAGTGATTTTAGGAAAATCCAATAAATAGCATCTTTCTTCTCCCACCAGAATTAGACAAGTGGAGATCAGAGTACCAGCCTTAGTACATAAGAGAACATGATTTAGGTATAAGAGTCATGTGGCCCTGTCAAGATGAGATCCTTACATTGAGCTTCCTCCCCTTGACTGCTGACCTGCCTCTGTGGGCAAAGCCCACCCCATCACAGGAGGGAAAGAAATGGGGAAACCTCTCTGCAGATGGGCAGAACCCAGGGAGGAGGGGCCTGAGTTGAGCATGCTCAGTGAAGTTAGATGACACCAAAGTCACTCAAAAAGTCGTATCCGACTCTGTGACCCCATGGACTATACAGTCCATGGAATTCTCTAGGACAGAATACTGGAGTAGGTAGCCTTCTCCATCTCCAAGGAATCTTCCCAACCCAGGAATGGAACCCAGGAATCGAACCCAGGTCTCCCGCATTGCAGGCAGATTCTTCAGCAGCTGAGCCAAGCATGCTCATTGCCTTTGCCCAAACCACCAATCAGAGGAGTTCCTCCTCTTCCCAAAGGGATCAGAAGCTGAGCAAATGCAAAGTTAGGTCCCAAGCACTGTTCCAAAGGAAGTGCATCTACCTGGAACCCCAAGTTGTGATAAATGAGAGCTGCCCTTACCTCAAACAATAAAGGTAAAGAGTGAAAACCATTTCTAACCCCCTCTCTCCAGACCTTCTCTTTTGCAAGTCCCTTGGGTGCTCTGCACAGTCACATGACTGCAGTCCCTGGGCACATCCACGGCACTTCAGTGTCAGCTATCTCAGGGATTATAAGGCTGCTCAGAATCATCACAGCCACATCCACAGGCTGGCAGTGTTTCCACGGGGCAGGAGCCCACCACTGAAGCCCCCTCTGCTTCTCAGTGATGGGACAGGGGCTGCTTCCAGAAGGGGCATTACAAATAGCTCCTGGTGGCACTGAGCTTTCAGTCTGGCCTTGGCCCTTCTTTCACACATGTGCTGGCCACCCAGACCCCCACCAAGTCCCAGCATGACTTTGGTTGGGAAGTAGCTAAAAGGCCAAAGGAAGTCCCATCCCCTTACAGTTCCTGGGAGAGATATGTCTTTTCCACGTGTGCACTCATCTGGGGTCTTAGCAAACAGTGGTCACTAGTGAGAAGGACTGGAGGCCCACTAGGCAAAAAATGGTTGAGTTTTAGGACAATCACTGCAGTTCAAGAGCCATTCTGTGGTCTCCTCATTTGTTAGTACCAACAGCCAGTATACATTGTAGATAGGTGCCTAATATCTGCCCTGTACACCAGCCTCAGAAGCAAGTTTAACACAGCTCAAGAGCAACAGTCCAGCAACCATCTGCCTATAGGCTGTGTTAAGAAGCATTCTGAGACTACCTAAGGAACAAAGCGGGGTCCATGTTCTCAGAAGTGTGCTACTTGGGAGCAAGGCCAAGATGCCAAGGAGCCTGAGCCTTCTGTACTCTCCTCTGTTGCTTACCTCTCTTCGCTTCTCCCAGTCCACCACCAGATCCTGCTGAGTCCACCTCCTAACATCACTCTTGGATTGGCTGCTTCTCGCCATCCCCGTGGCTGCCCCCTGCCCATCCCTCCACCCTCATCTCCATCACCTGCCCTTCAACACTAGGCCAGCTCTTTAAACACACCACTGAGGCATGAGGAAAAAATAAATAGCTCTCTCTCTCTTTCTATGTTCAGGCTTAGACTCCCGTGGCAGTCTGGTGAGAGAAAAGGGGGAATTGAGCAAAGTCACACTCTAAAACTCACAGATGACTTGAGTCTCTGCTTTTCCCTCAGGGAGGGCCAGGGAGGAGCAAGGGGACAGAAGAACAAGGTTACTCTCCCTGGAGGAGATATCTCTTCCTGGAAACGTGAAGACAGGAGACCAGGATTCTCCCTGACATGTTTCCCACCCCAGGGCCCTCACACATGCTCTTCCCACAGTCACCAATGTGCTTCCACTGCAAACATTTACCTCCCTAATCCCCTCCCAACACCCCGCATCCTGTACACCCAGCTCAAGCATCTCTCGCCCAGGGGAGCCTTCCTGATTCCCCTGTAAGGTGCTCTCATGGCTCTTCACTCTCTTCCTCAGATCACTCGTCACAATTCCATTTAGACACATAGTTGAGGAAGCTACTGTTTAATGTGTGGGTCCCTATTACAGTGGAGGTGCCCTGAGCGGAAGATCCTTATTTGCTTGCATCTCCAGGTTCCTGGCCACAGGAGGCACTCATTCAATATCACTGAATGATGGAGCAATGGAGTACTACCACCCCATCTATGCCAACGAGAATTGACCATGTTGCACAGCAGCAACAAACAACTCCAGGATTTCAGGGGCATTAACAAGATCTAACTCTTGTTAAACCCACGGGTTCATCACAGACCATCTGGGTTACTGACCTCTCACTCAGGTCATCACACACCACCTGGGTTACTGACCTCTCACTCAGAGCAGCCACTGTCTGGAGCACTGCTGGTCCCTGGCAGAGGAAAAGAGAGCACAGTGACTTCCACCCTCGCGTGTTAAAGCTTCTCCCCGGAATCACACGTCCACTCAGTGTTACCAGTCAAAGTGAGTCGTGCGTTCACCTCCACCCTCATGGGCTGGACAAGTAACAATCCTATCCTGTGCCTAAGAGAATGGTGAAATTTGATGGGCAACACTAGTGACCTCCACACCACCCGTTCAGTCCCTGATGCCACCCTGGGCTTGGCCCTGTCCTGGTACTGGGTGGAGACATGAGTCCCAGACCAGATGTCCAATACAGTGGGGGCATATGACTGTCAAGCACTTGAACTGTGATTAGCCTGGATTTAGACATGCTCCAATTATAAAGTACACACCCAATTTCAAAGACCTGGCATGATGGAAAGATTTTTAAATGGCTCATGAATAATTTTTAATTTTGATTACATATTGAAATGATGCTACTTGGGTTAAATAAAAGATATTATCAAACCTAATTTCACCTCTTTTTTTTACCTTTTTAATGTGGCTCAGAGAAGGTAATGGCACCCCACTCTAGTACTCTTGCCTGGAAAATCCCATGGACGGAGGAGCCTGGTGGGCTGCAGTCCATGAGGTCACTAGGAGTTGGACACAACTGAGCAACTTCACTTTCACTTTTCACTTTCATGCACTGGAGAAGGAAATGGCAACCTACTCCAGTGTTCTTGCCTGGAGAATCCCAGGGATGGGGGAGTCTGGTGGGCTGCCGTCTATGGGGTCGCACAGAGTCAGACACGACTGAAGTGACTTAGCAATGTGGCTACTAGAAAACTTTGAATTATATATGGGGCTGGCCTGTGTGGCTCACATTCTGCTTCTATCAGCCAGCACTGCTCTAGAACCTCTAATTCTGCTGCTGCTGCTGCTGCTGCTAAGTCGCCTCAGTCATGTCCAACTCTGTGCGACCCCAGAGACAGCAGCCCGGCAGGCTCCCCCATCCCTGGGATTCTCCAGGCAAGAACACTGGAGCGGGTTGCCATTTCCTTCTCCAATGCATGAAAGTGAAAAGTGAAAGTGAAGTCGCTCAGTCGTGTCCGACTCTTAGCGACCCCATGGACTGCAGCCCACCAGGCTCCTCCATCCATGGGATTTTCCAGGCAGGAGTACAGATGTAGCCAAAGGTAGGACTGAGACTGCAGATGAAGTCAAGTGGGCCCACCTGTGGGAGGGAAGGGAGCAGAGGGGTGGGAGGGAGCCAGCAGGTGGGGTAGCTATAGCTTTCCCTTCGTTTGAAACCTAACCAGCCCTCGGTGAAGGTGAAGCCATGCTCCCTCCCTGGGTGGGCACCCCATTTACTGGTCTGCCTGGGGCTCCCTTAACACAGGCAAGCCCTGGGGTGTGGCATGGAGCATCACTGCTACAGTCTGATGCCCCAGGAGCTGCAGCCAAGAAGGCGCTCTCGCCTGCAGAGGAGTGTTAATAAATATTTACCAAGCCCTTTGACAGCGCCAAGGGAGAATACAAATCAGCCCCAGCAGGCGATGAAATGAGCCTCCCGGGGCTGACAGCCAGAGACGCTGGCCACACAGGGCCAGGCAGCGCACTGACCTTCGCCCGCTTGCACCTACCCTGGAGTGGCCAGGCCATCCCCGTTTACAGAAGCCGTGAAATAGAACAATCTCTCACTATTGATTTTGTGCCTCTCCCTGTGACCGCCGCCCTGGATAACTCACAGCGTATGGATTTTTCTATAAACCCCCGAATTAATATCTGCAGCGGGAGGGAATATACTGCTGTTGGATGTGACAAAACCTCCTGGCCCCACTGGCCTGGAGATTGGAGGACACGTGGCCCATGGTTACTTCTCATGGGTCTGGGCCCACAGCCTGACCTCTGCTCGCAGAAGTCAGCAGGCCAGGGGCATGGAAACTGCCCTGCTGGCCTACCCACCTAACCACCAGGGACTCTTGGTGTTCTCTGTGTTTGAATGAGGTTGGGCGTTGAAGAGTGTCATCTCAAGATCCTACAATTTTCAAACAGAGGAATAGCAAGGAAAGAGCAGTTTTTGCATTCATTGAACTTTGGTTTACTCTCAGCTTCACCTCCAGCCTGCTGTGTGACTTTTGAAAGTTACTTAACCTCTCTGTGCCTCCATTTCCTAATCAGTAAAATGGGAATGATAGGATATGAACATTACAGAGTTGTTGTGATAATTTACTCATCTAACAAGTGCAATGCAATAGAATTTCCACTTGGATAAAAGCTATAAGGAAATAAGCAGGAGGCTGATCTAAATGGTAACTTAGGAAGGTCTCCTGAGGGAGGGTTGTCAGGGAGGGTTTCTCTGAGAGGTGACATTTGAGTTTAGACCTAAAGGGTGAGAATAAGCCCTGCAAAGAATTGGCAAAGAAAATTTCAGGCAGAGGGGACACAAGTGCAAGAGCCCAGAGGAGAAGGTATGGTCAGTGCACAGCACATTTCCCTGCAGGGAGAGGGAACCCAGGGATGTGAAGTCTTCTCTTTGCTTCAAGGGAGGGGACCTTTGTTAGGACAGTGAGTGGGAGTTGGGGACAGTGGAGAGAGAGTTGGGCCCTGCTTACCTCCACCTCCCTCCTGGTTAGTGGGAACAGGAGAGTCGGGGCGCTGTCCTGGGTGCTGAAGTGGAATGGAGGTGGCAGGTAAGATGAGAATATAGGAGAGAGGCAGCCAGGGTGTGCGTCCAGCCAGACAAGTGCTCCAAGGGCCAACAATTGACAGAGAGAGCAGACACATTAGTGAAAAATGAATAAACTCCCCCAGCTAAAGTCAAGTAAACGTTTGCTGCAGAGGCGTCTAATCCAATTGTCTTTAATAAAACTGTTAATTGGGTTTGGGAGTCTCCTCAGGGCCTGGCCAAGCCGGTTGGTTGCATAGCCGCTCCTCAGTTCCTCCCCATTCAAGGTCCCTCCTTTGCTTTCATGAATTAATTTGACCTGACACTTCAGGGCATAAAGATGTGAAGGTAAGTTAGGGCCAAAGAAACTCTCATGGCGAGGGCAGGCCTGGGCGTGTGCTTGGGCTGAGGCATGCATGTGTGTGTGCTTCTGGATGCACGCATGTGCCACTGAGAGGAAAGTGGTCAAGGATGCCAGCTCTGGAGTCAGGCTGTCTGGGCTCCAATCTCAGCTCTCTACAACTTTCTCAACCTCTTAGGTCTCAGTTTTGGCATCTGTAAAATGGAGATGAAAACAAGAGTGGAAACCTCAAACTACTGCTGTGAGGATTTGATGAGATAACCCCTGTAAAGTGCTCAGTGAGCACCTGCTCCCTGGCCCGAACTGCTAACCGTGCCCCAGGCTGGGCCTTGGGCCTCAGTTTTCCCATCAAGTATTTGGTGCCTCCTCTGCTGATTCTGAGGCACCCTGCTTGCTCACATCCCTGAAGCCTGCAGAACCTGTGCCTATATCCTTGATGGGAGCTAGATCCTGCTCCCAGTTCCTCACTGCTCTCCTGGGACAAACCAAGTCCTCATCCTCTCACTTCTCAGACCAGGGGCTATAACTATATCAAGTCTTATCAGTCACACAACCTCCTCCATCAGGCTGGTTCCCATGGCCCCAGCAGCTGGCTTTGTGCTTCCTGGCTCCTGAGCCAATCTAGGCTTCTTTCTCTTACAAGTGTCAGGACCCTGAGCCCCTGAGCTGCCAGCCTCTGACTCCACTCTCTCCTGCCTGTGAAGGGGGTGTCCCAAGTGTCCCAGGCCCAAAACTGTTCCCATTAATATCTCATACACTTATATGTGAGTGTGTATGTCTGTGCAAGAGAGAGTATATGGATGTGGGTCCATGCATGTGTGGGAATGTAAGAGGGAAGTGAAAACGTGCTTTAGAGGTGACTCTAGTGGCAGATCCAGAGGAGAAAAGAGGCAAAGACCATACAATACGGGCTGGATGGGGTAGCCCAGGACAGGGAGGCAGGGCACAGAGGAGGGCCCAGACCTACTGTGGAGGAGGTGATGCCTGAGCTGAAGCATGAGACACACGCAGAATTAGGTGAAGGGCTGCTGGGGCAGGGACACAGTGAGCAAGCCAGGCGGTTGGAGGGACCACCGTGCAAGCCACCACCAATGCTGGGGTTTTGCTGGAGCTGAGGACAGGTGAGTGAGGTCAACAGCATCTGGGGGGCTGCTAGTCACAGGGAGGGATGAGGGAGAGAGCTGGGCAGAGTCCTGAAGGTAAGAGAAGCACAAGGAAGAGGAGTCTCCCCTCACCCATGGGGGCAAGAAGAGGAGGGTGCTGTGGAGAGAGGACTGGAGTTGGGGCAGATACAGGAAGATGAACTGATGCTTGCCCACAGTGAGCCAGTCCAGCAGGTAGACAGCTGGACTGAATGGAGTGAGGGGCAGGGCCCATGAATAGAGAGGAGATTGGGGATCAGAACTGACTCCTGTGGCCTCAGCGAGACCTGGGACCAGGAATCAGCAGGGTGCTTGGGCCCTGGTGTGTGGTCTTGTCCAGGTGGCAGAGCCTCTGAGTAAAAGTGGTGGGAAAGAAGTGGGGAAGAATCCATGCAAGGCCGGGCCTTACCAGGCAGGCAGAACATGGGCAAGGGGGAAAGGTACAAGCAGATGGTACAGGTGGCTCCCTACCTGGTCTCAGGATGAGCAGAACAAAAGAGGGGTCAGAAGGGGGTGGGGGAAAGAGGGGATGAGGAGGGGGCAGAATGGAGAGCCATCATGTAGGAGACCTACTAAGTGCCAGGCACTGGGCTAAGCACTTGATATACATCAACACTCAGAGCTCACAGCAGCCCTGCAAGCCAGGATTAGTAAACTCATCTTAGAGATGAGGAAGCAGAAGCTCAGAGGGATTCAGTGACCTTCCTGGAATCATACAGCTAAACTTCCACCGAGTAACTTAAAAGGACACTGAGAAGATAGGAGGTTACAGACAGAGAGAGCAGTTAAGATTGCGAAGCTGCATACGACTTAAGTGATGAGACAGTCCAAGGTGTGGCACCTCTGACAGAGAGGCCAGAGAGCTGGACAGCCTGTCCACATGGCCCCTGAAACTCCCAGGATGGTGGCTGTTAAAAACAGCCACGTGTTTTACCAGCAAAATGGGCTTATTTGAATACAGGAGAGAATTGTGATTAGGGACAAACGTACTATAGCAAAAACTATAGGCAAACAAAGGAGAGGGACATTACATTGTAGACAAATGAGAACGTTGGGATGCGTGCTTTCAATGAAAGACCATTGGAGGAAGTGAGAATTCAGGGTGGTGAAGGCTTCCCACTGCCTGACTTGCAATGGTTCCCATTGGCTGGGTTTATTGCTGGGTAAGGAGAAATCTTTCTTTCTCCCGCTGGAATGGTAAAGTAGACACTTTCTGCTGGGAACGCAGGGTAGGTCTCTTCCTGTTGGGGGTCTCTGCTGGAGTGGTAGTGTGTGGGAGCTCCCTCTTCTGGCCTCCTGGTTCCATTTTGAGTGAAGTTTCCGTTATTCAGTTTCACATTGCAGGACTTGGGGTGGATCGTGAGCCAAAGTCATCATGAGATCTTCCTCCCATCCTTCTTCCCTCCCTCCTTCCCTCTTCTCTTTCTTCCTTTCTCCCTTCCTTTCCTTCATTCCTTCAATAACTCAATATTTCTTGAGCACTGGGATTCAAGGTATGAACTAGATAAATTGGTCTCTCCCCTTTGAAGGAACTCTATTTCAGTAGAGGAGAGACAGAGGTTTCCTTAGTGGCTCAAAGGCAAAGAATCCGCCTGTATTTCAGGAAACACTGGAGACTTGGGTTTAATCCCTGGGTGGGGAGAATCCCCTGGAGGAGGAAATAGCAACCCGCTCCAGTATTCTTGCTGGGAAAATCCCATGGACAGAGGGGCCTAGCCGGCTATAGTCCATAGGGTCACAAAGAGCCAGGCATTACTGAGCTACTGAGCCTGCACACACAAGGAAGAGACAATTTTAAAATGCAAATAAATAAAATAATTCCATTAGTGATAAGTGTTAGTTGCTCAGTCATGTTCAATTTTTTGTGATCCCGTGGATTGTAGCCCACTAGGCTCCTCTGTTCATGGGATTCTCCAGGCAAGAATACTGGAGTGGGTTGCCATTCCTTTCTCCAGGGGATCTTCCTGACCCAGGGATGGAATCTGGGTCTCCCATATTGCAGGTGGATCTTTTACCATCTGAGCCACTAGGGAAGACCCATTAGTGATAAGTTCATAAAGAAAGTAAGGTGGTTGAACTGAGTGCCCAGGAAAGGTTTCCCTAGAGAGAAATCCAGGGATGGGAAAGAGTCAGCTATGTAGGGGTCTTGGGGCAGAGCATTCCAGGAAGAGGGGCATCCCTGAGTAGGGAACAACCAGTGGATTAGAGGTGCAGCAAGAAGGCATGGTGGGGTGGGAGTGCTGTGTGAGGGGGAGCAGGAAGGAGAGGACTTGAAAGATGCCAGGGCTTGAGCTTGAAGGGACTAGAAAGGGTTAGAATCTATTCTAGTTACCATGAGAATATCCCAGAGGGTTTTAGCCAGGGAGAAAATATCTCTTATTCACATTTTAAGAAATCTACGTCTTCTCTGTGTACCATGGACTGTAGAGGCGATTAGAGGAAGCAGAGTGGGCAGTGGGGAGACTCTGGTTGAGCCCAAGAGAGAGAGATGCTGGTGGCCTGCAGGAGGGGTCAAGGAGAAGTCGACATCAAATTTGGGAGATACAGGAACAAAGAGGGATCACCAAGAAGCTGGCAGTTCCAGTAGCTCCCTGTGCTGTGTGTTTATATCCATCTTTTATTCCTTTATGCTTATGTTTAGTGAGCATCTGCATGAACCAGACGCTGTCCTGGGAGCCAGGAGTGCAGCCGCAAACCAACAAGACAAAGTTCCCTGTTCTCAGGCAGCACCCACTCTAGCGCGAATAAGTGAGACAACCAGCACCTGATAACATAGACTGTCAGGCGGGGCAGGTGCCCGGGAGGAAACAAACAGCGAGGCGGGATGGGGAGTGAGCAGGGAGGGGTTGTCATTTCAGAGCAGGGGCCGAGAAAGGCCGCGCAGAGGTGAAGATCTGCATTAGCAGAAAGAGATCTGGGGAAGGACATTCCAGGAAGAGGGAAAGGCAAGTGCAAAGGCCGGAGAGGAGAGTTAACTTGACAGGACCGAGGAATAGTGAGGAGGCCCGTAGGACTGGAGCAACGAATAGGAGAGAAAAGGCGATGAGGTGGGGAGGTGGTGGTGTCTCGTGGGATCCCCTGTGCAACACTGAAGACACTTACCGTGAGCCCCACTTCACAGACAGGGTGAGGGAGGGATGGAGGGCCGAAGCTGGTGGCCAGCGGCCAGGACACAGCACGCCCCAGAGTCAGGATTTAAACCTGGCTGGTTCCATGGCCAGTGCACTGAGTACCTGCCTCCACCATCACTGGTTGGCATAATCAGGGAAGACAAGATGCAGGATTGTGGTGCAGTCACTCACACCACAGAATATCAGCCAAATGCTATCATTCTAGTACTAGACCCATTTTGGGCTTCCCTGGTGGCTCAGAGGTTAAAGCGTCTGCCTCCAATGCGGAAGACCCGGGTTCGATCCCTGGGTCGGAAAGATCCCCTGGAGAAGGAAATGGCAATCCACTCCAGTATTCTTGCCTGGAGAATCCCATGGACGGAGAAGCCTAGTAGGTTACAGTCCTACTGTAGGACTACCTAGTAGGTTACAGGGTCGCAAAGAGTTGGACACAACTGAGTGACTTCACCTTCACCAGACCCATTTTACAGATGAGGAGATAGAGGCAGCAAATATTTAAATCAGTTGCCTGAGGCCATGCTACTAGGGAAGGGTGGAACTGGGCTTCAAACCAGATCAGTCTGACCCCAGTGCCAGCACACACCAGCTGCTATAGCTGTTGATCCCTGAGCTTGGACAAGGGTGGCCGTGAGCCCAGGAAGAGGGGCCCGCTGGGACAGAATGAAGCACAGACTCTGCCCACCCAACCCTCTATCCATCCATCCTTCCATCCACCACCACTTTCACTGGCTCTGCACTTGGACTCTGCTCCTGGGCTTCCCTCTGGCTCAGGGGCTGGCACCAGGGCTGACCCCAGGGTCACCTCCCTGCCATAGTCTACCCACCAGCTGCCCATCAGCGTGACACATCCTGGAACTTCTTGTCATTTGCCATCCAAGATTCCACCCCCAGGTGTGATTGCTGAACTAATAGACAGATAACGGATCTGTCCAGGCCCTGCCTGGCGCACCGGGCAGCTGCCGGGTTTTTCCCATTAGCCACAGGGCTTGACGGACAGTAATGGATTTCATACTGATGCCAGAGCCTGCGGCGGATAATTCCATGATAACGGTTTATCAGGCGCTGACGGGAGGTAATGGGTAATCACCAGGCAGAAAGCAAACCCGTCAGGGAGCCCTGGCTTCCGCCCAGTCTGGCCCCGCATTTGTTGCACCAACTGCCACCTTCCAGCTCACAGGCCACCTCCCCTCTGGTCCTGAAGGACAGCAGAGCACTGGTCCCAGCTGGGGTCCGCAGGACCGTTTGCAGATGTGATTCTCATGGGTGACGTCCTCCCAACAAGCCTCAGACACCTTCTTGCCCTCTGGGACTTGAAGCAAACTCAGGAAAAGAAACAATAGGGGTTTCAAGGACAAAGTAACCCAGTGTTGCCCCCAGGTTCCAGTCCTCCTGGCACACAGAGCCCTGTCCCGGCTCAGCATTTCAAAAGGGGGACCATGTGCAAGTCAGATTCCGGCCGCTCTTTGCATCCCCCGTGGAGCTAACCAACACCTCTGCGTCCCTAGTGGCTTAACAGTAAAGAATCTTCCTGCCAGTACAGGAGACGCAGGTCGATGAGGGTTTGATCCCTGGGTTGGGAAGATCCCCTGAAAAAGGAAATAGCACCCCATTCTAGTATTTTTGACTGGGAAATTCCATGGACAGAGGAGCCTGGCTGGAGCCATGGGGTCGCAAGGAGTTGGACTACTGAAGCAACTAAACAGTAACTGCAGCCTGGAAACTATCCCCCCCCCCCGACCCTGGGGACCCAGGAGTGTCAAGAGCCCCCTGCCACCACCCTGATGGCCCCCACACCCCATCCACACCTTTGCAAACATCTGAGAATGCCACCTATTTCTCACCCTATAGCATCTGTCTTTTCCAGATCTGTAGAAGAAGAAAAAAATGAAATGAATGGATACAATTTCACATACTTTAAAGTTTTCTGCCTTTTAATTATTTTTTAAACATCCAGCTTCTCCTTATCTCCCTGTGACTCCTGAAAGCAAAAGAAACAAATAGGGAATAAATGATCACTAATGAGAAAGCCCACGGCAGGTTTTTCATACCTTGGTCCACCTGGGTTTCCTTAATATGGTTAGGATTTTCCAGAGTTTTTTTTATATATATAAATGTGTAGCTTATTATATTTAATATTTCTAAGCTCCTTCAACAAAAGATGCCTGAATTATAACTCAGTGAAAAATCCCAATCCCCTAACAGAATGTCAGTCGCAGAACATGATCTGTGTCTGGGGATTCCCAAGACCCTCCCCACAAAGGACCAGGTCTGGGATCCCTGATCTGAGCACAGGGAGGCGGAGAGCTCCAGCCACTGGCTGCAAATACTGGCCACAGAGAAAAGGGAGACCAAGAGTTAAAGAGGGTCCCTTCTAAAGACCAGAGGAGGAGCCTGGGGAGAGCCAAGGCACCATTCATTCATTTGTTCATTGCACTTGTGTATATAGCCTAAAGATAGGCTCCGAGAAGACGGACCAAGTGCAAGGGGAGAAGTAGACGTGGGAACAGACAGTAGCAGTGAGGGGTAAGGATGGGGGAGAGAAGCCCGAGCTGGCCCTGGACGAGCTCCTTCTTAAACTGTGAGCTGATCACACAGCCTGCCTGATCACACAGGCTTCCTGCTGCTCTGCGAGCCAAGACTGAGATGGATGCCCTGCCTCCTGTCCCAGTATCCTCTCGGCCTGATGCCCCTCTGCACCCCTAGACACAGAGGCCTTTCTTTAGGGTGCATTGTCCCTGGGGCGCAGGGTTCCCTTTGCTTGGAAATCACACACACGCACACTCATCTCCCCTCAGCTGGTGGATGTCCCCTCACCCGTCAAATGCCAGCTCAGATGCCATTTCCTCAAGAGCCTCTAGACAACTCTGGGCCTCTCACCCCCACCAACCGCATCCAGCCCCCCACCCACGTCTCTCTCTGAGCATGTCCCCTGCCCTAGGATGAAACATGCTTTTGTACGATTATCTGGCCAATGTCTGCTGTCCACCTCCAGACTAAAACTGCAGAGACAGAGCCTCACCTTTTGTGTGCCCAGAACAGGGGCCAGCACACAGTAGGCGATCCATCGCCACTTGATGGGCAGGGGAATGAGTGAATGAATGGAGGAGCAGGCACACGTGAAGCCGGGAGGCGTGTGAAGGAGCCTCAGGTGGTTCCCTGCAGCTAGAGCCTCAGATGCAGTGAGAAGCAGGGGGTTCTGGGCTGTCCTTCGGGGGAGAGAGATGGCATGAATTCTCCCACCCCGTAGCAACCGTGTAACTCTCAAGGGCTCAGCACAGTGGGCAGAAGGACTAGGGTGGACAGACAGACAAACAGGGACTGGCCCAGCTGCCCCAGAGAGGCCGACAGCTGAACCAAGAGAAACTGCCACCCCACCCCAGGCGTCCCCGCCCCCCTCCGGCTGAGCACCAGAGCTAATTAAACTGGGTTTGCTCAGCCAGGCCCAGGAGGGGCCCAGCTCCAAGCACTCCAGATGGGCTTTATTTGTCAATTTGAAAACTAATCTCTGACTATTTAAACAGCAGCTTCTCCAGGCCCAGACCAGGATTAGCATTTGGCACCTTGGCTGAAGAGAGTGGGTGGCACTCCCCCAGGTGCTAGGGAAGGATTTGAGGGTGAATTTCCACCCAGGAAGAGCCCAGAGCACCCGTAACCTCCAGCGCCCAACCCCGAGCTGGTCAGTTACCTGCTCTGCGGAGCCCTCCAGCTCCGCCAACCACACCTTGTCCCTCCTGACCTGGACCCCAGGGAGACTGTGATTGTCTCTATCCTCACCTGGGGAGGAGGGGCGGGCAGGTAGAGGCTGTCTCCATTCACATCTTAGAGCTCCAGCCTCACTCCAAGAGAGCTAGGAAAGCCAACATCTAGGGTCCCTGGGGAACCCCAGATACCCCTTGACTATTCCTTGGGGGCTGTCACCCTAGACTCTCACCCCTGGGAGCAGGTTCCATAGGTCAGATGGTCACTTGGAAATGGGCGGGCATCTTGCAAAACATTGGTCTGGCCTCCTGGGTCCATCTCTCCCTTGGTGCGTCAGCCCTGCTGTCCCTCCCAGCAAGGCTTGACCTCCACCTGGGGAATTCATTAAAAATGATTACAGAGACTGTCACATTCTAGGCACTGAACTAGGTCCTGGGAATCCAGGGGTGACCAAGACAGATGCTGCTCCCACCCTCTGGGGGTCTCAGTCTGGAAAGGCAGGTAAGTATTTACAAATAGCTCTCTAGTTCCAGGACTGAAAAAAGGAACAGTTAAGGCTCTTTGTGAGCTGTATCAGGGCCCCAGCTGACCTCTGTGAGGCCAGATCTAGTGTTCAGTTCTTGGGCTCATCTTGACTTCTCTGCGGCATTGAACCCAGTCAAACCACTGCCCCCTCCCCCCAAAACATCTTCTCTGCTTGCTTCTCGGACATCACTGGCCTCCCCTCATCTGACCACCCCCATCTCTATGCCTGTACCCTGGTAGTGGGTTGAATGGTGACTCTAAAGATAATGTACTCACATTCTAGAACCTGTGGATGGGACCTTATTTGGGAAAAGTATCTTTGTAGATGTAATCAAGCAAATGATCTCAAAATGAAATAATCCTAAATTATCCAGTGGGCCCTAAATCCAATGACAACTGTCCTCAGAAGAGACAGAAGGGGAGAAGAGACTGCCGTGTGAAGATGGAGGGAGAGATTGGAGCAGTGTGGCCACAAGCCAAGGGATGTCTGGGCCCCCAGAAGCTGAAAGAGGCAGGGACAGCTGCTGCTGCTGCTGCTGCTGCTGCTGCTAAGTCACTTCAGTCATGTTCAACTCTGTGCAACCCCATAGACAGCAGCCTACCAGGCTCCGCCGTCCCTGGAATTCTCCAGGCAAGAACATTGGAGTGGGTTGCCATTTCCTTCTCCAGTGCACGAAAGTGAAATGTGAAAGTGAAGTCGCGCAGTCGTGTCCGACTCTGTGCGACCCCATGGACTGCAGCCTACCAGGCTCCTCCATCCATGGGATTTTCCAGGCAAGAGTACTGGAGTGGGGTGCCAGTGTCTTCTCTGGAGGCAGGGACGGAGTCTCCTCAAAACCCACTGTTAGGATCTCAGCCCTGCAGACCCTTGATTTCGGGCCCGTTCCCTCTAGAACCATCAGGGAGTATAGTGTTTTAGGCAGAGTGTGGTACTTTGTTCCTACAGCTCTAGAAACAATACAGTAACACAAGCCCTTACTGGTCCTGGCCTCCAAACGCTGGCGGGCCCCAGGGCTTGGGCCTTGGACCTCTACTCTTCTCTCTCCACCCTCTCTCCTCAGTGATCTCGTCCAAGGACATGGCCCTAGAAGCCTTCTATATACTGAGGACACCTGAGTGTGTTGTCCAGCCCTAACCCCTTCCCTGATCTCTTGGGCTTCCCCATAAACCCACCTCCCCGAGGCTTCCGCATCTGAATATGCGTTACCCAGTTGCTCGGGCCAGAACCACTGCCGGCTTTCTTTCACACCCTGGATCCAGCTCATGGGCAAAGCCTGTGGACTCTACCTTGAAACCTTGTTCTTCAGAATCCATCCCCTGCCTCCACTGTGACAGCTGCTGTCCCTGTTCCAACAACCACCACGTCTACCAGACCATTGCCTGGCCCTTGCCAGCCTCCCTGCTTCCAGGCTCTGCTACCACACAGCAGCCAGAAGGGGCCTGCAACAATAAGGATCAGATCATCAAATCACTCCCACTAAAAACCCTTGGTGGCTTCTCACTGCAAAAGCGAGTAAAACCCCAAGTCCCTGCTGGACCCAAAAGGCCCTCCCTGACCTGAATCCCTGTCAACACCTGTGACCTCCCCCCCTGCCTCTCCCTCAGCTCCCTGCTCTCCACCCCCTGGGCTCCTCCAAGCTCCTTCCAGCCAACTCCCCCACCCAGACCCACTGCTCCTTCACCTGGAACTCTCCACCTCTAGATCCCAGCGGCTCATCTCTTCATTTGCTTCAAGCTTGTGCTCAGATGTAACCTCCTCAGAGAGTCGTCTTCTGAGCAGATGGCCTGAAACTCCTCATCCCCAGGCATCCAACACCCTGTACCCGTTTCACTTCCTTCCATAGTTTTTACGTGTGTGAGTGGACGTCTGTGTGTTAGTGTGTATATGTGTGTAGTCTGTGTGTACCTGTGCTAGTGTGTGTATGTCTGTGTGTGTGTGTATCTGTGTGTATGTGTGTCTGTGTGTCAGTGTGTGTGTGAGTGTCTCTGTGTATATCTGTGTATGTGTGTCTGTGTGTCAGTGTGTGTATGTGTGTGTGTGAGTGTCTCTGTGTATATCTGTGTCTGTGTGTCTAGCTTGTGTCTGAGTGTGTGTGTCTCTGTGGGTGTATGTATGCTCCACCTCCACTTCAGGGGTAATATAATACAAGCTCCAATTTGTTTCCTTCACCAGTGGCCTCTAGAAAAATAGCTGACATCTATTAGGGGCTCAAAAATATTTACTGAACTATTGAGGTCAGATAAGAACAGGTTTCCCTGAGAAAAGTGATATTTAAGCCAAGGCCTGAAAAATAAGAAAGGGATAGCAAAGCAAAGTGGGGGAGGGTGAACAGAGCTTTCCATGAAGATGAAACAGAAAATGCAAAGTCCCTGTTGCAAAACTGCTGGCACATTCCAGAATCAGAGCATGCTAGTGTGGGTGGAATACAGTGAGCTGACCAGGAAGACACAGTGTCCACCCTGCTCAACTGGGCCTCAGCCCGTGGCCCTCCAACACCCTGCGCTGACCAGTCCTGCTGCCTCAGGACGCAGGTCCAGGTCTAGAGTTTCCTCCCTGCCAGGCAGGCTTCTCAGTGGTAGAAAGACCATTGTACTGAAGTCCAGAGATTTCATTCCTTGCA
Source organism: Aepyceros melampus (assembly GCA_006408695.1). NCBI lineage: Eukaryota > Metazoa > Chordata > Mammalia > Artiodactyla > Bovidae > Aepyceros > Aepyceros melampus. The sequence continues at coordinate 105,912 of SJXQ01008680.1, read as the reverse complement.
TGTGTGACCTCATCTCTGGACCTCAGGTTCACCACTTATACAGTGAGGAGCTGGGGCCTTGCCATCAAGAGCTCTCTGCTCTTTCCCCAGAAGAGAGAGGCATTACCATTACCCAGGGCTGAATATCCAGGCTGAGTCTCAGCAAACCCACCATCAGTGGGGTTCTTTTGTTTCAAACACCAACAGAAACACCAACCAAAACTGGCTTAACATATAGAGAATGCATTAGCTGCTGTGTGGATCACAATAAACTGTGGAAAATTCTGAGAAAGATGGGAATACCAGACCACCTGACCTGCCTCTTGAGAAATCTGTATGCAGGTCAGGAAGCAACAGTTGGAACTGGACACGGAACAACAGACTGGTTCCAAATAGGAAAAGGAGTACGTCAAGGCTGTATATTGTCACCCTGCTTATTTAACTTCTATGCAGAGTACATCATGAGAAACGCTGGGCTGGAAGAAGCACAAGCTGGAATCAGATTGCTGGGAGAAATATCAATAACCTCAGATATGCAGATGACACCACCCTTATGGCAGAAAGTAAAGAGGAACTAAAGAGCCTCTTGATGAAAGTGAAAGAGGAGAGTGAAAAAGTTGACTTAAAGCTCAACATTCAGAAAACTAAGATCATGGCATCCAGTCCCATCACTTCATGGGAAATAGATGGGGAAACAGGGGAAACAGTGTCAGACTTTATTTTTCTGGGCTCCAAAATCACTGCAGATGGCAACTGTAGCCATGAAATTAAAAGACACTTACTCCTTGGAAGAAAAGTTATGACCAACCTAGATAGCATATTCAACAGCAGAGACACTACTTTGCCAACAAAGGTCCGTCTAGTCAAGGCTATGGTTTTTCCTGTGGTCATGTATGGATGTGAGAGTTGGACTGTGAAGAAGGCTGAGCGCCAAAGAATTGATGCTTTTGAACTGTGGTGTTGGAGAAGACTCTTGAGAGTCCCTAGGACTACAAGGAGATCCAATCAATCCATTCTAATTAATTTTTATTTTTTAGTTTGTTTTGCTTTACAATACTGTATTCGTTTTGCTACACATCGACATGAATTAGCCATAAGGAGATCATCCTGGGTGTTCTTTGGAAGGAATGATGCTGAAGCTGAAACTCCAGTACTTTGGCCACCTCATGAGAAAAGTTGACTCATTGGAAAAAGACTCTGGTGCTGGGAGGGATTGGGAGCAGGAGGAGAAAGAGACGACCGAGGATGAGATGGCTGGATGGCGTCACTGACTCCATGGGCGTGGGTCTGGGTGAACTTTGGGAGATGGTGATGGACAGGGAGGCCTGGCATGCTGTGATTCATGGGGTCACAAAGAGTCAGACATGACTGAGCGACTGAACTGAACTGAACTGAACTGATGTGTCAAAGAGTTGCAAAAATCTGATAAACCTTCAGGTATAGTTTGATCCAGGTCTCAAACAATCCTTCAAGATATAATCTCCTCTCTTCTCTTCTTTCTATAATACAGCTCTCTCTAGTTTACTCGTTTACTGGTAGCTCCCCTCATAAGCCTCTCGTGATTTCAAAATGGCTACAGTATCTCAAACCCCTCCATCCTCCCAGATAAAAGGAAGTGTGGCCAGAGAGGAAAGGACAAGGCGGGGAGTGCTGAGAGAGGAGGCAGGATCAGATTAAGCAGGACTTCAGCCTGAGAGCAACCAGAGCCATGGAAAGTTTCCACAGGGGGATGGCAATGACCCAACATAGCTGAGTTTCCCAAGACCAGCCCTCCCACTCCTACCCCAACCCCAGGGCCGCGGCCATAGCCTCAGGTTTATCCTTTGACCCTCTGTGCTGCCCCATGGGTCTGTCCAGACCTCTGCCAGGGCTCACCAAGACCAAACTGAGTCAGTTGGTCACCATACTGCAGGTCCACCCCAGGTCCATGGCTCCCCCATGAGCTAAGCCCTTTTTGCATCTGTACCACCATTCAGCTCCTTCCTCTGCCTAAGCCTGTATCCTTCCTGCCCCCACACCTCGCCAAACTTCCTGCCCACAACTCCCCATCTCAGAGTGTGCCTCCCCAGGAGCCCGACCTCAGCTAGCACCTCCCCTGTGCCCTGCTCCAGGCTGGCACGTGCCTTGCCCTGTTCAGCCCTCAGCAGCAGCACTGGAGGCGGGCAGTGCTGTCCCCTAAGAAAACCAAGGCTCATGGATGCCAACTAAGTTGTCCAAGTTCACAGAGCATGTCCACACCCTTGCCTCCGCCACACTGTAGACCCGGCACCTTGGCTATCTACTTGCTTTTCTGCAGGTATCTCTCTACTGTGCCTCATCTGTTTTGAAAATAAATCCAACTACTCTGGGGATTAAATTCCTTTCTTTTAGCCAGGACGAGCAAGAAAAGCCAGAATGTGTACCTGGAGTGCAGAAGAAAGTGATGCGTCTGCCTGGTGTTGCCTGCAGCAGATAGAGCTGCTGGGGAAGAACAGCTGCAGACTGGTGGCCAGCTTGCTTACTAGCAAGGCTCCTGTAAGCTCAGACCCTCCTCATCGCCTCCTGGTTGTGTTCTTTTCTTCCTTTCTGTGAAAAGATGATGATGCTCTCAGGCTTCATTTGTAAACAAGCTCCCTGCTTTTCAATTTCTCTAAGAGGCAGCTGCCTCCATAGCTAGAAACAGTTCCCATTTGTTTATGGGCTGTCCCTGCAGTTGCCCTCACATCAGTCTCTAATTCTCATCTCCCCTGAAGATGGAGGGGCAGCTAACTCTTAGGATGAGAGAGGAGTGCCCCTGCCTCCCTTCTCCTCCCCGCTTCTCTTCCCACCTCCCTTTGCTCTGTTCCTCTCCTCCCTGTCCCCTCTTCCAATCTTCCTGTCCCACCTGCCTCTCACTGCCCTCCCATCTCCTCCCCTTTCCCCTTTCCCCCTCCCTTCCTCACGCCCCTCTAGGCTCATGTCTCTCCTTCCTTCCTGGACCTGTACCATTTAAGACCATGGCACCCTGGAAATACCGGAGGCTTAAACACACTCGGGCTCAAACATTAGCTTTGGTTTTCTCACCTATTGTTATTGCTGTTTAGTCACTAAGTCATGTCCCACCAGGCTCCTCTGTCCATGGGATTTCCCAGGCAAGAATATTGGAGTGGGTTGCCATCCCTTACCCTGGGGATCTTCCACACCCAGGGATCGAACCTGCATCTCCTGCATTGGCAAGTGGATTCTTTACCACTAAGCCAGCAAGGAAGCCCTTTCTCACTATATGAGACGACAAATGAGACCTACTCCTCATGGTGGTTGTGGAAATCAGTGCAATCACATAGGACGTGGCATGCAGGAGGGGCACCATCTATTCTTATTCCAACCTCCTCAAGGGGCATAATACAGACTGGAGTTTCTTCCAAGAGGGAGAAGAAGATGGATGAGGGAGGTGACCTGGGAAGCCCTCCTCTTCTCTTTAGCAATTGGCAATTTGTTAGCAAACTTTGCAATTTGCTGAGAGGGAGGCTGCCCTCAAGACTCAATGCAACGCTTCCTCAGCACCCCCCACAACCCTTCTCCTGGGGTTGAGAGCGACGTCTGGCGTGGCTCCTCCAGCACAAGCCATCAAAGTGCCACCAGCGCCATCTGGCCTGCCAACATCCTCATGCGGGATTTATTACCTATTCCTTTCCATTAGCATAAATAATATGGAGCTTGAGTTTCATGATGGTTTACATAATAAATAAAACAGGTCAATTGCCCACAAAACTAGTCTCTGTGAACAGTAGCAGATTTAATTAGATTTATTTTACCCTGGGTTTTCTGGAGTGAAGCCGATGTCTCTCATGCCAGGGATATACTTCCCCCATAAACTTCTATTTCTGGGAAGGCAGCTCCCCATCCTCCAAGAAGACAAAAGGGAAGAGAGAAGAAAAGGGAGGAGAGGGAGTGAGAGAGAGAGGGAGGGAGTGAGAGAGATCAGAGACAGGAGGGGAAGGAAGGAAAGGAAGACAGAGGGGGACCTATATCACCTTTCACCCTCCCCAGGTCATCTGGTCCCTTCCACTGCCTCTGTGCTTATCCGAATCACCTATAATGGACTGAATGTTTTCATCCCCCTAAAACGTATATGTTGAAGCCCTACTCCCCAGCGTGATGGTGCTCAAAGATGGGGCCTTTGGGAGGGAATGGGGTTAGATGAGGCCATGAGGGTGAGGCCCTCCTGATGGGATTCGGGGCTTTATAAGAAAACGGCCTTGCACAGGCAGCAAGGCAAGAGCATGTGAGGGCGCAGTGAGAAGACAGCTGCTTACGAGCTGAGACAGGGCTCCATCAAAAACGCGATCGGCGGGCAGCTTGGTCTTAAACTTCCTAGATTCTTTCTGTTTTGCTTCTGTCAAGGTAAAGACAAACAATGCGCTTTCATTTATGTCTGAATCAGTGAAACAAAAGTATTTTGTACTGCAAGGTACAAACTTTTTTAGCTTGAAAAGTACCAAATCTTCTTATATTTGAACATAAAATATCTTGCCGAATTTGAAAAAAAAATATGTTTTAAAGTGAAATTTATTCTTAATTGTCAGCTATTCTGAAACTATGGAACAAAGAAAATAAAATTACGTTAATTGGGCTGCTTAAATTGTATCTTTTGCAGATTTTTTTTAATTTTTATATATATGTATGTATTTTTATTGAAATATAGTTGATTTACAATGCTGTATTAGTTTCAGGTGTACAAAACTTCCTAGTTTCTAGAACTGAGAAATGCAAGTCTATTGTTTAAGCCACCCACCCCATGTATTTGTATGGCAGCCCTGGGAGACTGACCCGGCCCCAGCTGCCTCAAGCCTCACATGCCTGAGGGAGCCGCTGTCTTGCTCAGAACCCACTACTGGCTCCGCATTGCCTGAGATCCAGTCCAAGCCCCTTGGCAGGGCCTCCCTGCCACCATTCTCCTTTATCTTGGCCTCATCTCTCACCACCTCTCCTCACAGCCTGTCCCCACATCAACCCTCCAGTCACAGGCGTCCACCTGCAGTTACTGTTGATAAATTCTCTGTCCCCTCCCAGGTCTCCACACCTTTGCCTGGGCTGTTCATCTATCTAGAATACACCCCTCTTCCAGGCCCCTTCTGTCTTTAATAGTCATCCTTCAAGTCTCAAAGCCCTGCACGTCTCATTCTCCTCTCCCTTTACCCCACCCTCTGATTTCCAGGGCACCTGTGACCTGCTGACTCTGAATGTCTGTAATTTCTGCACATGTGTCCCCTACAAAGGATGAAAGCTCTCTGAAGGCAGTAACCATGGCATTTACTCTTAATCTCCTTGGCCCAGAGCAGTGCCCAGCCCACAGACTCACTCTTTACCCAGAGTTCCCAGCCATTTCTGACCTGCAGTGGTTCTCAGTCCATGCACAGCCGATAGGTGATTCTCTCAAGGACTTCTGGCCTCCTTGATCCTCTGCTCCAACAGCTTCTCTACAACCCTTGACTGGGTGCTTAAGGTAAAGTTTGATGAAACACAGTTGGCAAGGTGCCTTCTAGTAATGAGCACCTATGGGGCTTGCTATGCAGCATCATTTGATAAGAGGACCCCCTTTAGCCCTTGAGAAGCCCCCTTCTCTCACTCTCTACCCACCGGTTTGGGAAGTAATACCTCCAGTTTCCAGGAGTAGGCATGTGACCCAGGACTGACTGATATTGAGTCACTGCATGTCCCAGCCTTGGTGCCTGATCCAAGGACACCAGCTAGTCCAATGAGACTCAGCCCAGGACTTGTATGGACCAGAGGAGAGAGAGAGTCTCCTTCTGGGCAGCTGAGTGGGCAGAATATAAGGTTGGAGTGTCCAGGGGCTATGCAAGGAGAGAGATGGGTTAGAAAGGAAGGGCATGAGAATGATTCCCCAGTGACATTGACAGAGTTCTGGATCCCACCTGGAAAGAAGCCGAGTCTACTCTACCCTACACCCTGGGCTTTTCCATTTTAGGTGAGCCAAGAAAACCCCCACTCAAATTTGTTTAGTCTTGATAAGCCAGCTTAAGGGGGTTTCTGTGACTACAGCCAAAAGACTTGATTGATGCCCTTATACTTTGGCACAGAAATTTCACTTCTAGGAATTTGTCCTAAAGAAATAGACTGACACAGACAAAAGTTTATTAACAAAGATGTTCACTGATGGTGTGCCTGCTGAGACCCACTCAGACCACAACCTCCCATCCAGAAAACCTCCCTCCAAACCCTAGGCTGGACAAGACACTCTGATCCCACCTGGAAAGAAGCCGAGTCTACTCTACCCTACACCCTGGGCTTTTCCATTTTAGGTGAGCCAAGAAAACCCCCACTCAAATTTGTTTAGTCTTGATAAGCCAGCTTAAGGGGGTTTCTGTGACTACAGCCAAAAGACTTGATTGATGCCCTTATACTTTGGCACAGAAATTTCACTTCTAGGAATTTGTCCTAAAGAAATAGACTGACACAGACAAAAGTTTATTAACAAAGATGTTCACTGATGGTGTGCCTGCTGAGACCCACTCAGACCACAACCTCCCATCCAGAAAACCTCCCTCCAAACCCTAGGCTGGACAAGACACTCCCAGTTACCCTGTGTTCAACCTCCTACCCAGAGGTCCATGTGGCAAACAGCATCCCCTACAGCCAGAATGTCCCCACCCCCTCAGCTTGCTAAAGGGGGTCACATTCCAAGGCATTCTTAAATGACAATAACTTGGACCATCCACCATCTCTGCCCTCACAAGAACCTAGCTCACCTCAAAGTGCCCCCCAGTGAGCTGCCCAATATTTCTACAGGAACACACCCCACCACCTTCCCCTGACCCCCTTCCACAAGCGGCAACACCATCTCATGTCACCACTGCTGGGGGGTGGGCAGCCTCGTCTAGCCACTCACACAAGCTCTACAAAAGCAGTCCCCAGCCTCCCCTCGCCATCCAGTCCTAAACAGGGAGGAGGCTCTTTTCTCACGTCTGAGAGCAGAGCATGATGAGTTCTTTGTTGTTTATTTGTTAGCTCAGATGGTAAAGAATCCACCTGCAATGCAGGAGACCCAGGTTGGATCCTAAGTTGGGAAGATTCCCTGGAGGAAGAAACTCCTCCCCTCGCCATCCAGTCCTAAACAGGGAGGAGGCTCTTTTCTCACGTCTGAGAGCAGAGCATGATGAGTTCTTTGTTGTTTATTTGTTAGCTCAGATGGTAAAGAATCCACCTGCAATGCAGGAGACCCAGGTTGGATCCTAAGTTGGGAAGATTCCCTGGAGAAAGAAACGGCAACTCACTCTAGTATTCTTGCCTGGGAAATCTCATGCAGAGGAGCCTGGCCGGCTACAGCCCATGGGGCCACAAAGCGCTGGACACGACTGAGTGACTAACACAGTTGATTTATAGCATTGTGCTAGTCTCAGGTATACAGCACAGTGAATATGTATATCTTTTAATTTTTCAAATTCCCTTCCCTTATATTTTATGACAAAATATTGAACATAGTTCCCTGTGCTATATGACAGGTCCTTGTTGGTTATCTATTTTATATATAGTTCTTTGTGTGTATAGTGATTAACAGAACTTGATGTTTAATGCAGCTCCACTGAAGGTTCGAGGATACAGAAGGGAAGCTCCATGCAGAGTAGCATACAGGTTGGATCTGCGGGATCAGTACACACATCCCTTAATGGATGTTTTCTGCTCGGCTTCCTCCTGTCCGCACCAGGCAGAGGTCAGCTCAACTCAGTCCACACCCAACTGACATAAGGCCCAGAGGAAAAGGTGATCCTCTTTCCCTCTCTTCAAGACCCACCACCCCAGTCCTCATTTTCCCTCCTAGGAGCAGTCACTTCCTCAATGGGTGACAGAGGAATGCTGAGCCTAGAAGAAGGTCCTTTTCCAAGATCACACACCATCCAGGCCGAGCTGGATGCTTGGTCCAGAAAAGTGAGTGTTGTGATGGGTAAGGGAATCACAGCTGCAGCTGGATGGATGGGAGGCTCTTTATCCAAGAGAGGATGGGTGACAGCAGGCCCTGCTCTGGCCCCGGCTGGGCCCTGATGCTGCCACTACCCCAAGGAGGCATCAGAGCCAAAGGTCAGCCCAAGGAGATCAGCAGGCTGCCTGCACACCCAGAGCAGACCATGGGCTGGAAGGAAGTCACTGATTGTCCAGATATAATTTCAGGAATGAGGGGAGGAAGCCAGAGAAAGCAGCCCAGCCCATCAACTGCCTTTGGAGAGCTCATCTCTGCAGAATTATGCAGCCTTCTCAGGCACACATCTGTTAATTATTAATGCATTCTCTGCCTGCTGGGGACCCATGCTGGGGATGACGGGGAAGGGCAAGGAGTGTTTCAGTTAATAAGGAAATTGGGCAGAGAGGGGATCCAAAAACTGGCAAGCCTATATAATACCTTCTTTACCCCCATCTTTGCCGCACTCCTGGCTCCTCTCTGGGACAGACCAGGGGATGGATGTCCCTGTCTGAACTCCTTCAGCCCTATCCCTTCAAGCCCTATGGTTTCTTCAGGCCGGTGGTCACCTAGCATAGCCATATGGAGGCCTGAGTCCCCAGTGCCTAGGCCTTTCTCCCCATGGAGTTCTTTCCAGCCTCTGGAACCCAGGTGGTATCTCTTGGACACTGTTCCTGGTGCCAGCAGAGCCTGCAGAGGTGTTAGCTGGGCAAGGCCCAGCCATGACTGACAAAAAAACCAGTGTTGAAGACTGAGCTTGTTTATAATCAGATAGAAAAATTACAAGCAGGAAGGTCCAAAAATTCCAAATATATTGTCACCTTGCTTATTTAACTTATATACAGAATACATCATGAGAAATGCTGGGCTGGAAGAAGCACAAGCTGGAATCAAGATTGCCGGGAGAAATATCAATAACCCCAGATATGAAGATGACACCACCTTTATGGCAGAAAGTGAAGAAGAACTAAAGATCCTCTTGATGAAAGTGAAAGAGGAAAGTGAAAATGTTTGGCTTAAAGCTCAACATTCAGAAAACGAAGATCATGGCATCCGGTCCCATTACTTCATGGCAAATAGATGGGGAAACTGTGGCTGACTTTATTTTGGGGGGCTCCAAAATCACTGCAGATGGTGATTGCAGCCATGAAATTAAAAGACACTTACTCCTTGGAAGGAAATTTATGACCAACCTAGACAGCATATTAAAAAGCAGAGACGTTACTTTGTCCACAAAGGTCCGTCTAGTCAAGGCTATGGTTTTTCCAGTCTAAATGTTTGGCTTAAAGCTCAACATTCAGAAAACGAAGATCATGGCATCCGGTCCCATTACTTCATGGCAAATAGATGGGGAAACTGTGGCTGACTTTATTTTGGGGGGCTCCAAAATCACTGCAGATGGTGATTGCAGCCATGAAATTAAAAGACACTTACTCCTTGGAAGGAAATTTATGACCAACCTAGACAGCATATTAAAAAGCAGAGACGTTACTTTGTCCACAAAGGTCCGTCTAGTCAAGGCTATGGTTTTTCCAGTCGTCATGTATGGATGTGAGAGTTGGACTATAAAGAAGGCTGAGCACCAAAAAATTTATGCTTTTGAACTGTGGTGTTGGAGGAGACTCTTGAGAGTCCCTTGGACAGCAAGGAGACCCAACCAGTCCATCCTAAAGCAGATCAGTCCTGGGTGTTCATTGGAAGGACTGATGTTGAAGATGAAGCTCCAATACTTTGGCCACCTCATGCGAAGAGATGACTCATTGGAAAAGACCCTGATGCTGGGAGGGATTGAGGGCAGGGGGAGAAGGGGACGACAGAGGATGAGATGGTTGAATGGCATCACCGACTCAATGGACATGAGTTTGGGTAAACTCCAGGAGGTGGTGATGGACAGAGAGGCCTGGTATGCTGCAGCTCATGGGGTCGTAAAGAGTCAGACATGACTGAGTGACTGAACTGAGGCCAAAAAGAACTAAGGAGGAACCACTCTGTCTGTGTTTAAACACTAGATTGAGATACAAAAGTTTTTTTCTTAATAGAAAGGAGAAAAACCCAGCAGTATAAGCTATGAAGTACATTGCAATATAAAAAATGGTCATATCATCTATACTATTAATAATAGCGTGATATGAAAGAGGACTCATATGAAAACAATTTACTAAAGGAAACAGAAGGTGATTTTAGAAAGGCTTGAGCTTTTGTTTTGAATCATTTTTTTAAAATTGACTCTCTCCTTTCTGTTCCTAGAGTCTTACTTTTTCCAGTGTGTCTTATAAATGAAATGAAATAGTTTGTAGTCTTTGAATCTGTATTCTTTAACTTAGTGTAAGACTCTTCATTAGGAGACTATCAAGACCTGAAAAAAAAAAAATCTGAAAATGGAATTGGTGATGTGACAGGCAGATTTTAAGGAAAAGACAACAGGGTTTATAAAGTATTACAAAAGAGAAATGACAGGTAAGGAAGATAAATAACTGAGATTTGATATACAAATCATTAGTGTTTCTAAAACACATACAAAAACAGAACCAAAGCAATGATCAAAGACACAATAGATGATATGTGTTTTGTTAGAAAACTGAGTCTATAGTTTAAAATCTCTAAATAGCAACAAAAATATTGAAAAAATTAAAGCCTACACATATCCTCATTAAATTTCATTTTTCACCATAAAAATATTATCCACAAAGCTGGCCTGAAGAAAACAAAGTCAGTTCCTGCAAAGACAAAACAAAATCAAGTTTTTATGCTCTAGAACTATGCTATGCAATGCAGGGGTCTCTATCCACGCACCTATTGAACACTTAAAATGTGGCTGATCTGAACTTAAATATGTTAAAAGTGTAAAATACACATAGTGTTTGAATACATATTACAAAATGAAATACTGTAAAGTATCTCAAGAACTTTGTATTTATTACATGCTGAAATAACTGTATTTGAGATATACTGAATTCAATAAAATAAGTTAATTTTACCTGTATCTTTTCACTTTTTAAATATGTATACCAGAAAATTTTTAATTACATATATGCTGCTGCTAAGTCACTTCAGTCGTGTCCGACTCTGTGCGACCCCAGAGACGGCAGCCCACCAGGCTCCCCCGTCCCTGGGATTCTCCAGGCAAGAACACTGGAGTGGGTTGCCACTTCCCTCTCCAATGCATGAAAGTGAAAAGTGAAAGTGAAGTTGCTCAGTCGTGTCCAACTCCTAGCAATCCCATGGACTGCAACCTACCAGGCTCCTCCGCCCATGGGATTTGCCAGGCAAGAGTGCTGGAGTGGGGTGCCATATAATTACATATATGGTTGCTCTAAAACAGTGGCTGGCAAGCTATGGCCTGTTGTGACCACTTTTTTATATTGCAATGTATATGGCCTATATGCTGGGTTTTTCTCCTTTCTAGTAAGAAAAAAATTTTGTATCTCAATCTAGTGTTTAAACACAGAGAGAGTAGCTCCTCCTTGGTTCTCTTTGACCTCAGTTCAGTTGCTCAGTCGAGTCCAACTCCTTATGACCCCATGAACCTATATTTTCAAAAAATATCGTTTTATTGCAACACTGTCGCACTCATTTGTTTCCTTATTTCTATGCTCTTCTAGATTACAGTAAGGTTGAGCAGTTGCAGCAAAGATCAGATAGTCTGCAAAGCATAAAGTATCTGTAATCAAGTCATTTTCAGAAAGTTTGGCAATCTCTGCACCAAAATATCGTGTGAAAATTTCAAACAGGTTTTGAGATTAAAAGGTAGTATAATGTCTAGAGAGAGTCAAATTCTCATTTAAATGTGTTTTTCCTCTTTCAACTTGGCAGAGATCTATTTTCCTTCTTTGGTCTTTTGTCTTTTTCTTTCTTTCCTTTCTTACTTTTTCTGTTATAAAACCTAGTATAGGTGACAGCTTCAGGGAAATGGATACCCTTACAGCTTATTGAAAACAGTATAAATGTAACCTTTACCTTTCTGGATGGCACTTTGTTAATAGGTATCAATACTGTAGCTCTAGGATTCATGGGTGGAATTCAGGAAGATCTTTTATGAACCTGAGCAGGAAAATTTTGCATCTTTATTTTTACCATATATGTGGGTTAAGAAGCAACAGTTAAAACCTTATATGGAACGACTGACTAGTTCAAAATTGGGAAAGGAGTATGTCAAGGCTGTATGTTGTCACCCTGCTTATTTAACTTATATGCAGAATATATCATGTGAAAAGCCAGGCTGGATGAAACACAATCTGGAATCAAGATTGCCAGGAGAAATATCAACAAACCTCAGATATGCAGATGATACCACGCTAACGGCAGAAAGTGAAAAAGAACTAAAGAACTTCTTGATGAGAGTGAAAGAGGAGAGTGAAAAACCTAGTTTAAAACTCAACATTTAAAAAACTAAGATCATGGCATCAGTTCCATCACTTCAAGGCAAATAGAAGGGGAAAAGGAGGAAGAAATGACAGATTTTATTTTCTTGGGCTCCAAAATCACTGCGGACAGTGACTGCAGCCATGAAATTGAAAGACACTTGCTCCTTGGAAGGAAAGCTATGATAAGCCTAAACAGAGTATTAAAAAGCCGAGACATCACTTTGCCAACAAAGGACCATATAACCAAAGCTATGGCTTTTCCCGTAGTCTTATACGGATGTGAGAGTTGGACCATAAAGAAGACTGAGTGCCAAAGAATTGATGCTTTTGAATTGTGGTGCTGGAGAAGACTCCTGAGAATCCTTTGTAATGAAAAGAGATCAAACCAGTCAATGCTAAAGGAAATCAACCCTGTATATTCATTGGAAGGACTGATGCTGAAGCTGAAGCTCCAATACTTTGGCTTCCTGATGTGAACAGCCAACTCATTGGAAAACACTTCGATGCTGGGAAAGACTGAAGGCAAGAGGAGAAGGGGGTGGCAGAGGATGAGATGGTTAGATAGCATCATTGACTCAATGGACATGAATCTGAGCAATCTCTGGGAGATAGTGAAGGACAGGGAAGCCTGGAGTGCTGCAGTCCATAGGATCGCAAAGAGTCAGACACAAGTTAGTGACAGAGCAACAACAATATTTTTTACCAAACTCTAATTGAAATATATTAAATAGACTTTTCTTTAGTTAGGAATGTAGGCATGGTACACAGGGAAATGACCCTGCCATTACCTTACAAGGTAAAAGGAACGTTGCAAAAGGGGCTGAATCAAAGATCAAGATGGAGAGATTATCCTATGTTATTTCGATGGACCCAGTGTAATCACAAGGATCCCTATAGGTGGGAAGCTGGAGAGGTACAATAAGAGATGTGCTGAGGGAAGAAGAAGTCAATGATTCAGGGCCACAGCCAAAGAATGGGAAGCCCCTGGAAGACAGGAAACACAAGGAAACCGATTCTCCCCCAGGACCCCCAGAAGGAAAACAGCCCCAGACACCTCGACTTTGCCCACTGACCCCAGCTTTGGACTCTGACCTCCATCACGTAAGAAAATAAACCTGCATTTGTGGTCATTTGTTATAGCAACAATGTTGCGAGGCATTGCAACAGCAAATATAGGAGCCGAAGCAACAGTAGGATTAGCACCTTGTCACCGATAAAAGTCGGGTATTTTCTTGGCTCATTTGTTGTTGTTGTTTACTTTTTTAATTTAAATTTATTTATTTTAATTGGAGGCTAATTACTTTTGATGCAGGATACAGGATGCTTGGGGCTGGTGCACTGGGATGGCTCATTTGTAAAGATATAAATGGACCGAGAGTTTATCACAAAGAGTGAAATCGGTCAGAAAAAGAAAAACAAATATCATATGTTAACGGCATATACTGCTGTTGTTTAGTCACTAAGTCATGTCTTTTGTGACCTCATGGACTGTAGCTCACCAGGCTCCTCTGTCCGTGGGATTTCCCAGGCAAGAATACTGGAGTGGGTGCCATTTTTTCTCCAGGAGATCTTCTCAACCCAGGAATCAAATGTGCCTCTGCTACATTGGCAGGTGGATTCTTTACCACTGAGCCACCTGGGAAGCCCCTTTAATACGTAAATATGGAATCTAGAAAAAGGGTTCAGAGGCAAGGCAGGAATAGAGACACAGACATAGAGAACAAACGTGGACACAGCAGGGTAGGGGGAGGATGGGGCAAATTGGGAGCAAAGCATTGACTTATTTACTGCTATGTGAATATATGTGTATGTCAGGATGCACCATGTCACTCTGTACATGTAATATGTATATACATATATACTACTATGTGTGAAATAAAGAGCTAGTGGGAAGCTGCTGTATAGCCCAGGAAGCTCAGCTAGGTGCTCTGTGACAACCTAGAGGGCTGGAATGGTGGGCGGCTGGTAGGAGGGAGGCTCAAGAGGAAGGGATATATGTATACTTATAGCTGATTCACTTTGTTGTACAGTAGAAACCAACACAACACTGTAAAGCAATTATACTCCAACAATAAAATAAATAAAACTAAAAATCAGATAAAAGGTCAGTTTTCATTTCAATCCCAAAGAAAGGCAATGCCAAAGAATGCTCAAACTACCACATAATTGCACTCATCTCACACACGAGTAAAGTAATGCTTAAAATTCTCCATGCCAGGCTTCAGAACATATGAACCATGAACTTCCAGAAGTTCAAGCTGGTTTTAGAAAAGGCAGAAGAACCAGAGATCAAATTGCCAACATCTGCTGGATCATGGAAAAAGCAAGAGAGTTCCAGGAAAACATCTATTTCTGCTTTATTGACTATGCCAAAGCCTTTGACTGTGTGGATCACAATAAACTGTGGAAAATTCTGAAAGAGATGGGAATACCAGACCACCTGACCTGCCTCTTGAGAAATCTGTATGCAGGCTAGGAAGCAACAGTGAGAACTGGACATGGAACAACAAACTGGTTCCAAATAGGAAAAGGAGTACATCAAGGCTGTATATTGTCACCCTGCTTATTTAACTGATATGAATAGTACATCATGAGAAATGCTATGCTGGAGGAAGCAGAAGCTGGAATCAAGATTGCCAGGAGAAATGTCAATAACCTCAGATATGCAGATGACACCACCTTTATGGCAAAAAGTGAAGAGAAACTAAAAAGCTTCTTGATGAAAGTGAAAGAAGAGAGTGAAAAAGTTAGATTAAAGCTCAACATTCAGAAAATGAAGATCATGGCATACAGTCCCATCACTTCATGGAAAATAGATGGGGAAACAGTGGAAACAGTGTCTGACTTTATTCTTGGAGGCTCCAAAATCACTGTAGATGGTGACTGCACCCATGAAATTAAAAGACGCTTACCCCTTGGAAGAAAAGTTATGACCAACCTAGAGAACATATTCAAAAGCAGAGACATTACTTTGCCAGCAAAGATCCATCTAGTCAAGGCTATGGTTTTTCCTGTGGTCATGTATGGATGTGTGAGTTGGACTGTGAAGAAGGCTGAGCACCGAAGAATTGATGCTTTTGAACTGTGGTGTTGGAGAAGACTCTTGAGAGTCCCTCGGACTGCAAGGAGATCCAACCAGTCCATTCTGAAAGAGATCGGCCCCGGGTGTTCTTTGGAAGGATTGATGCTAAAGCTGAAACTCCAATACTTTGGCCACCTCATGCGAAGAGTTGCTCATTGGAAAAGATTCTCATGCTGCGATGGACTGAGGGCAGGAGGAGAAGGGGACGACAGAGGATGAGATGGCTGGATGGCATCACTGAGTCAATGGACATGAGTCTAAGTGAACTCCGGGAGTTGTTGATGGACAGGGAGGCCTGGCGTTTTGCGATTCATGGGGTTGCAAAGATTCAGACATGACTGAGCAACTGAACTGAACTGAAAGAAACTTGAAAGTTCAAAGTTGACAAAAAGGAAAGTAGCTTAGGCGAAGAAATGTATATAATGGTAAGAAGGAAAGAGAGATGTGCATGTAAGTGTTATGGTGTGTTAATATGCCCATTAAAACACAGGTCTGTCTTCAAGGAAGCATTGATTTACAAAGCTATCTAGTTCCCCATCTGTCCCAGCTCCAGAAACTCACCTCCTCTTGCTTAAGGAAGTGACCTTCCCAGGATAGCCCATATCAATGTCTGACTGAGGCCAATACAGGACAACTATGGTGTGGCATACAAATTTCAGTTTTCCATAGGACTGTCTAAGATCACACTTCTCATTCTCTCTCTGTTCAGTCTTGCTTTCAACCTCCTCCTTCAACAGATGGTGATGTCTAATAAATATCTAACAAGACAAGCTGATACAAAGAACCTAATGTGTGACAGAAAACCGAAACAATTTCTCTGGGGGAAAAAAAAATATTCCTGTGAGTTAGGAGATAAAGTCTTCTTGAGAATGAGATATGAGATGCATATAAGTTTATACATAGTAAGTTCAAAGTGGTTTTAAGTGTTTGAATTAAGTGTTAGGGGGAAAAAATGGGCTACAAATAGTGTAAGGAAACAGAATAATTGCTGGACTGTCTTGGCAACCAAATTAGGGTCATTGATCAAGACAACTGTGGACATTTCTTTCTTTAAAAATATCTTCCCTCAGATATTTTGAAAATACACATATATAGCTTTCTTTCCATCTGTCTTATACTCCTTTTCACTCTTTTCTAAGGATCTTTTTTCTTATCCTTATCCTGTTATATTTATGTTTATCAGAATCTATCTTTATGTACTTCACACATTTTCCTGAATAGGCTCATTCAGTCCTATACATCTCTACCCTCCATCTACTGATGAATTCCCAAGCGTTTTGCACCCTATATCTCTTTCTTAAGCATATGGCCATATAACTGGTAGTCTATTGGTTATTTACATCTATAGGTGCTCTAAACCCAGCATACACAAAACTTAACTCTTTGTTTTTATCTTGTTTTGAAAAATGTATTCTTTCCATATTTAATATTGCTTTCCATAGATTAGTTTTTTTAAATTTTGAAATGAAGCTAATAATCTGTAATTTCCTCTCTTCTTAATTATTAAATGTTGTCAGCTCTGTAGCTTGAATAATACTTGAATCATCTAGTATACTCTTCTTTATATCCTCCAACGTGTCTGACATGTATTATTTCAATACCCTGAAAATTGGACTCTCTAGCTTGACTCTTTTTCCTCCTGTTTTTAAAGTTAAAATCTATCATTTTATTAGTTCTTCATTAAATTGTTAGAATTGAGAGCTAAACATAAGTTTAAAGAAAAAAGAAACACCTCAAAAATAGATCTGGAAAACCATCTTCTTCTGGCAAGCAGTCAGGGAATAAGCATGTAAATAAATTGACTTGTCTGCTCCATATCAGCCATGGCCAGCAACACAATCTCTGCCTTGCTTTTAATTAATGTTACACAGACCCCCTATATATCTGACTCAAAGTTTATTGGCTTCCCTGGTGGCTCAGATAGTAAAGAATCTGCCTGTAATGTCGGAGACCCAGGTTCAATTCCACTATTCTTGCCTGGAGAATTCCATGGACACAGGAGCCTTGTGGGCTTTTATTATAAACCTCAATCTCTGTACACCAATCAAATATCTTGAGATAAAGCTTTAGGTGAAGCAGAAAAAGATAGCTTTACTGCTTTGCCAGACAAAGCCTGCCTTGAAAACCTATGTGTTTCCACCCCAGAGACACTGATGGAGGTTTTCCTAACACTGAGTCAAATGTGGGGTCTCTGAAAGATTAGAGTGCAAGAGGGTTGTTAAGTTGCTCAGTCATGTCCTTGCAACCCCATGAATAGTTCATGAAATTCTCCAAGCCAGAATACTAGAGTGGGTGGGCTTTCCCTCCTCCAGGGGATTGCCCCAAACCCAGGGATTGAACCCAGGTCTCCTGCATTGCAGGCAGATTCTTTACCACTGAGTGACAAGGGAAGCCCAAGAATACTGCAATGGGTAAGCAGAGTTTGCACTCCCTTAATCTCACCTCAGGGGTCAATTAGCTAATTTTAATGGGCTTCTCTGGTCCTTTTAATCTTGCTTCAGGTGGTTTCTTGGCTGTTTCCCCCTTGATAAGCAACTGTTCAATGGTGGTTTAGTCAGATTGTTATGACCCCATGGACTGTAGCATGCCAGGCTCCTCTGCACATGGAATTTTCCAGGCAGGAATACTGGAGTTGGTTTCCATCTCTTCTCCAGGGGATCTTCCTGACTCAAGAATCAAACTCAGGTCTCCTGCACTGAATGAACCACCAGGGAAGCCCTTATAACTCAGGGAAGTTTAGAATGGCTGGAATCAGGCCTACAAGAAATGTGGGAGAGGAGGCCTTTGTGCCTGGGAGTCACACAGGGCTCCACTTGGTTTTAGGATGCCTTCACCTTCTCATGAATTCTGGAAACATATTTTTCCTCATAATGCTGAGGGAGGAAAAAAAACAACAACAAACTTTTAAAAGCTTTCATTTGAGATGCTGGCTTCATAAAGCCATACATCAGTATACAAGAAATAAGTAATTAGAAAATGTTGAAGTATGAAAAGATTTCTTCTTCCCATCAAAGGCACTGTTTTCTGAAGGAAATTGTTTTCTCAGTTCAGCCACATTACGGCATTTAAAATTTATAATTATTACCAAGACAATGGAAAAGCATTGAGGCATTTGAAGCAGAGGAAACATTCAGTTCAGTTCAGTCACTCAGTCGTGTCTGACTCTTTGTGACTCCATGAATTGCAGCACGCCAGGCCTCCCTGTCTACCACCAACTCCGGAGTTCACTCAAACTCACATCCACTGAGTCGATGATACCATCCAGCCATCTCATCCTCTGTCGTCCCCTTCTCCTCCTACTCCCAATCTCTCCCAGCATCAGAGTCTTTTCCAACGAGTCAACTCTTCGCATGAGGTGGCCAAAGTACTGGAGTTTCAGCTTTAGCATCATTCCTTCCAAAGAACACCCAGGGCTGATCTCCTTTAGAATCGACTGGTTGGATCTCCTTGCAGTCAGAGGGACTCTCAAGAGTCTTCTCCAACACCACAGTTCAAAAGCATCAATTCTTCGGCACTCTGCCTTCTTCATAGTCCAACTCTCACATCCATACATGACCACTGGAGAAACCATAGCCTTGACTAGATGGACCTTTGTTGGCAAAATAATGTCTCTGCTTTTCAATATGCTATTTAGGTTGGTCATAAGTTTTCTTCCAAGGAGTAAGCGTCTTTTAATTTCATGGCTGCAGTCACCATCTGCAGTGATTTTGGAGCCCCCCAAAAATAAAGTCTGACACTGTTTCCACTGTTTCCCCATCTATTTCTCATGAAGTGATAGGACTAGACGCCATGATTGCTGTTTACTGAATGTTGAGCTTTAAGCCAACTTTTTCCCTTTCCTTTTTCACTTTTATCAAGAGGCTCTTTAGTTTCTCTTCACTTTCTGCCATAAGAGTGGTGTCATCTGTATATCTAAGGTTATTGATATTTCTCCTGGTAATCTTTATTCCAGCTTGTGCTTCTTCTAGCCCAGTGTTTCCCATGATGTACTGTTCATATCAGTTAAATAAGCAGGGTGACAATATACAGCCTTGACATACTCCTTTTCCTATTTGGAACCAGTCTGTTGTTCCATGTCCAGTTCTAAAGCCAGAATGGATTCAACACTAGCCTAATCTCAGACACTCAAAGCTCCAGAAAAACAAGAACTTTGTATCTTTCAGATGTCAAACAGAGAAGTCAGAGAGCACTACCTGAGAGATTGCAGTTTGCAGATTAAGAACTCCACAGTGCACAGCTATCACAGTGTTTCAACTGTTGTCTCTGAGCAGCTGATAGAACAACTAAGATATCAATCTCATGGTCATCATTAAACATTTCTTTGTTCTTGAGTCTATGAGACTGTGACTGAGGCTGGTCTTAGTTGCATGTACTTACTGATTTATACTGGCCTTGGCTGCTGTTGTTCAGTTTCTAAGTCATGTCTCTTTGCAACTCTGTGTACTACAGCATGCCAGGCTTCCCTGTTCTTCACTATGTTTTGGAGTTTGCCCTCTAGGCCTATGGCTCTGCCTTCTCTTTTATAAAGAGATATGAGATCAAATTGCCAACATCCGTTGGATCATAGAAAAAGCAAGAGAATCCCAAAAGATATCTACTTCTGCTTCATCGACTATGCTAAAAGCTTTGACTGTGACCACAACAAACTTAAAAATTGGGAATACCAGACCACCTTACCTGCCTCCTGAGAAACCTGTATGCAGGTCAAGAAGTAGTAATTAGAATTGGACATATAACAATGGACTGGTTCCATATTAGGAAAGAAGTATATCAAGGCTGTATATTGTCACCCTGATTATTTAGCTGGTAGAACAACTAAGATATCAACTCTTCATGGTCTCCATTAAACATTTCTTTGTTCTTGAGTCTATGAGACTGTGACTGAGGCTGGTCTTAGTTGCATATACTTACTGATCTATACTTGATCTATTAAATTCAAGTCTATTAGGTCAGCCTTGGGTAAGATGACTGCACACAGTGGGATGAAAAAGGACACTCCAAGAAATATAAGGTCCTAATCCCTGACATTTGTAAATCACCATATCAAAAAAGAATCTTTGCAGATACGATTATGTTAAGGATCTTGATATGACCAAGAATCTCAAAATGGAGAGACTATCCTGGACTACCTGAGTGGTGAGCCTAAAATCCAATCTTCTTGTTGTTGTTCAGTCATTCAGTCATGTCTGAATATTTGTGACCCTGTGGACTGAAGCATGCCAGTCTTACCTCTCCTTCACCATCTCCCAGAGCTTGCTCAACTCACGTCCATTGAGTCAGTGATGATGGCATCCAACCTCTTGTCCTCTGTTTTTCCCTTCTCCTGCCTTCAGTCTTTCCCAGCATCAGGGTTTTCTGAGTCAGTTCTTCACACAGCTGGCCAAGTATTGGAGTTTCAGCCTCAGTATCAGTACTTCAAATGAATAGTTAGGATTGATTTTGTTTAGGATTGACTGGTTTGATCTCCTTGCAGTCCAAGGGACACTAAAGAGTCTTCTCCAGCACCACAGTTCAAAAACTTCAATTCTTCAGGCACTCAGACTTCTTTATGGTACAACTCTCACATCCACACATGACTACTGGAAAAATCATGGCTTTGACTAGACGGACCTTTGTTGGCAAAGTAATTCCCCTGCTTTTCAACACACTCTCTAGGTTGGTCATAGCTTCTCTTCCAAGGAGCAAACATCTTTTAATTCATGGCTGCAGTCACCATCTGCAGTGATTTTGGAGCCCCCAAAAATAAAGTCTGTCACTGATTCCATCATTTCCCTATCTATTTGCCATGAAGTGATGGGATCAGATGCCATGATCTTAGTTTTATGAATGTTGAATTTTAAGGCAGGTTTTTCACTCTCCTCTGTCACCTTCATCAAGAGGCTTTTTAGTTCCTCTTCAGTTTCTGCCATTAAAGTGGTATCATCTGCATATCTGAGGTTATTAATATTTTTCCCTGCAACCTTGATTCCAGCTTGTGATTCATCCAGCCTGGCATTTCCCATGATGTGCTCTGCATATAAGTTAAATAATCAGGGTGAAAATATACAACAGCCTTGATATACTTCTTTCCTATTTGTAATCAGTCCATTGTTATATTTCCAGTTCTAATTACTACTTCTTGACCTGCATACAGGTTTCTCAGGAGGCAATCAGGTGGTCTGGTATTCCCAATTTTCAAGTTTGTTGTGATCACAGTCAAAGGTTTTAGCATAGTCAATGAAGCAGAAGTAGATATCTTTGGGGATTCTCTTGCTTTTTCTATAATCCAACAGATGTTGGCAATTGATCTCATATCTCCTTATAAAAGAGAAGGCAGAGCCATAGGCCTGGAGGGCAGAGCCTTGAGCCCAGAGACTGCAACATTGAGCCTCACAAGTTTATTCTGAGGCCTTGAAATCTAGTAGAATTTGCCCTGCTAGCAAATTGAAGTTGCTTCAGAAAAGTCATCTCCTTCTTCCTTCCTTTTTCTCCCTTTTGGAATAGAACGTCTATAACTATTTTCCTATTCTTGCTCCTCTTACTTTGTGTTTCAGAACATCTAATTTGTTTTTTAGTTTCATGTGTACACAGATAGAGAGGGATCTTTTTCTCCTTGATGAATCATACGTAGTCTCACACATATCTGATGTAAATGATATAAATTGTGAGATTTGAGACTTTTTAAACTAATGGTATGCTGGTAGATCTTGAAATTGACCTATATTTGAATCAATTATAAGATTTAGGAGTGCTGAAAAGTGATAAATATAATTCCCATGTGTCATGGATATAAATCCTTTAGACCAAAGGAAAGACTGTGGTAGAATCTAAAAAAAAAAAAAAAAGTGCTAAAGTTTATCTGATATTAGTCCCTAGGAGCTGTAAATATTTGGGAAGGATCTTTGCAGATATGATTAATTTAAGGATTTTGAGATGGATTATCAAATCCTTGGATAATCAAATTATCAAATCCAAATAATCCTTGGATTATCTGGCAAGGCCCTAAATAAAACCACAGGTGTCCTTATAAGAGAGAGGCAGGGTAAGGTTATCAAAGAACACGGAGAAGAAAATGTGACCATGGTGGTAGAGATCAGAGTGACGTGACCACAAACCAAGGAATGCTGGAAGCCACCAGAAGCTAGAAGAAGCTGGAATAAATTATCTTTTACAGCACTTGGAGGATCTGTGACTCTGCCAACACTTTGATTTTGGCCTAGTGATTTCAGAGTAATAGCATTTTGAGGAATAAATCTCTGCTCTAAGCCAATCAGGAAACTGATACACTGGAATGAAGAATCTCTTCTACATGTTTCTCCCTTCCTCTTCAGTCTGATAGTGTGCTCTTTCTGTTTGTGTGTAAATTTCAGAAAGTAGGAGCAAAATGGGAAAAGGCTAGGGCCTTTTCAAGTCTCTGCTTACAACTAGCTTGCTGATAGCCCACTGGTAAAAGTAAGCCACATGACTGGTAACTGAGTGGCTCAGAGTCAAGTGAGAGAGTTTGCAACTTTGCATAGCAAAGGATGTGAAAATGGGCTAGAAGGAAGGTCAGGGTAATTTTGTAGTTAGCCATCCATATGTTTATTTTCTCTGAAGTTGATTTTTATCTTTGAGTCTGTCTCTGGCTTAATCCCCCTTATTTTCAAATTTAGATCTTTCTTAATGCTACCACTACTATGGTATAATTTTATTTTCACTGTTATAGCATTTTCCCTCAAGGCTAATTTCCCTGGTTCTCACTAGAATGTAATCTCAGTGGGGGCAAGCACACAGTCCTTCTCATCTTTATATCTCCAGTGATCAATGTAGATCCTTTGATATAGGGTCTACATATGCTAATTCAACTACCATACAAATTATACTCTGCTACATTTGACATTCTTCTAATGTACTAAAAAACCAATATTAATATTTTATGTCAAATAATTTTAAATAAATATATTACAACTTCTTTTTTTGGCAGAAAGTTTATATACTTTGAATTCTCATTCATATATTATGAATTGTTATGAAAATCAAAGTTGAAAATCTTTAACTGCCATTTAAAAAGTAAGGCAATCTTAATTGTCACTGATTATATTCAAACAACTTGGACAAATTATTAATATTGAAATTTTCTTTTCAGTTTATATTTCCTATCATTCTCCAATTTATTTTCCCAGGAAACTTTAGGAAATAGATTGAAAATACCATAAAGTAATTTTTGCTCACACACTTCCATTTGTTGTTGCTCAATCATCCAGTAATATTTGACTTTTGCAACCCCATGGATTGGGATTTTCAAAGCAAGAATACTGGATTGGGGTACCATTTCTTCTTCCAGAGGATCTTCCTAACCCAGTGATTGACCCATGTATCGTATCTACATCTCTTGCATTGCAGGCAGATTCTTTACATCTGAGCTAGCAGGGAAGCCACACATCCATTTAAAATTTACCTATTGTTGAACAAAGTGTCTGATATTCCTTTTAAAAATTATTAATAAGTCGTAACAGGTTGGATTTTTTTCAACTCTTTTTGCAACTCTGAAATTTTAAGTATAAAATGGACATTACTCTGTCGTTTTACTTTGGTTTTGTACAAGGTGAATAAGCGTGACCTAACTTTAGCTAGAAATGCTGGTGAAAATACTAAACGCTGAAAAATGTATTTAATGCTTCAAACACACACACACCTTCCTCTTTACATCATTTCTTATTGATATTACTTTTTATCCTGTTTATCCTTTTTCTGATATTGATATTATTATTTTTAATTATAATGATAATAAATGTAATTAATTCCAGCAGTATCACTTTATTGTTTTATATTTGTTCCTACTTTGATAAATATTTATGAAAAAGAAAAAGACAAGTGATAGCTAACATTGTCTAGAAAAATATTTTAGACACATTCCCCATAAGGTCCCACCAAACAGCTGTGCCATTGTATCTTCATCCAAAAGCACTTGTCAAGCTCTGGGCCTTAGCAGCATAAAGGGTGCCAACTCTGCTGGCCTGTGCCAAACTGGGGAGTGCCTGATGCTGACTCAGATCCAACTGGAATTGGTTTTAAAAACTCTAAAATCAGTACATTTTTATTTAGGAAGAAAATCATACATTCTTTTCTTCTTTTTCTTTATAATATCACTTTTGAAAAAATATGAACTGCTGAGAATAAGAATCACAGTATGAGTGTACTTTCTGAAATTATATTTGCCATTTTGCAGCTTCCAGATCACAATTTCATATTATCTGAAAAACTGGATCTCATCCATTCAAATATAATTATTTATCAAACTTTTTTGGCAAAAGACTACAGTGCATAGTAGCTTAATTTGCACACATGCAAGCAATACAAACATTCTGATTTATTGAACAACTATTAGCTGATAGCAGTCACTAAATTTAGTCATCCTAGTCAAGCTAGTGGTTTATATAGATGCAGTTTCAATGAAAATAGTAGCAAGTGTCAAAATAAATAGCAAACATAATAAATTAAAGCTCATGGCATATTAGATAATTTTAGTTCTTAAATAAATTTAAGGAGACCACAGTGAAAGTCAGCACATCAACAATGACAAAGATATTGCATGGAAGCCTTATAAAATGTGTCTTGTCTTGAAATATTTATAAGAAAATTTTACTTGCAATCATTGCTAGCCAAGTCATAATAGTTTTCTTAGGAAAATGAGTAAACTATAAAAATAGAACAAGCTTCCATCACAGAAAGTGTATTATCTGTAGCCTGATGTTATTACCACCAAAACCATCAACAAAAAGTTGAAAACATTAATTGAAATAATACTTCAAAAGTTTATTTTTATTTTATTAATTTAAATTTATTTTAACTGGGGGCTAATTACTTTACAATATTGTATTTGTTTTGCCATATATCAACATGAATCCGCCACAGGTGTACATGTGTTCCCCATCTTGAACCCCACCTCTCACCTCCCTCCCTGTATCATCCCTCTGGGTGATCCCAGTGCACCAGCTCCAAGACCATGAAGAAAATGGAAAATCAAAATACAAATTTGATTCTCTGGTAAGCATGAAATATTTCAGAATCGAAAAACACAAAGTATTATACTACTCACATTGTGCCTAGTGTGAGCTACTAGTGTGCTGTGTTGATAAAAGAAAGAAATTACTACACAAGATAATGCATCCCCTCCTCTGCTCTCCATGGAGGCTTAATTATTGAATTTTCACTATACTGAAGTATTTATTCATAGCCCTTCTCAAGCAGACAATGTGAAATTATTTTAAATATTTCTGTATATAAAGATTATGTACAGCAGTAATTATCACATAAAGTAAATGTAAACAAAGTGTCAGGGCAAATGTTGAATAAATGGTAATTATTGCTTATTACTTCTAAAATTATCATTGAACTTCATTAAAATGAATGTTTCTTTCACTAGTTAAATTTGTTGCAGTGGGGATATTAACTTTTGATAGTGAACACAGATCATTGGTGTAAAATCTAATCTAGGTCACCTTAACCACTCACAGTCCACTGGTAAAGTGGGAACTTGGAAGATTTCTGTACACTAAATGAAAATATAAAATTTTATTTATGCATATGTATGCATGTTGCTCCTTTGGTTTTCTTTTGTGCTTGTGTTAAGTCACTTCAATTGTGTTCAACTCTTTGTGTACCTATGGACTGTAGTCTGCCAGGCTCCCCTATCCATGAGGTTCTCCAGACAAAAATACAAGAGTGGGTGGCCATGCCCTCCTCCAAGGGATCTTCCCAACCTAGGAATTGAACCGGAGTCTCTTACATCTCTTGCATTGGCAGGCTGGTCCTTTACAACTAGTGCAACCTGGGAACCCCTTGGTTTCCTTTACTAGCATCTTAAAATAGTCATTGACATGATGCCTTGCAATAAGTAAAATTATCTCATTCATTGGACATTATGGATGGCAATTTTTCTGTTAATATGTTTTTCCAGCATCTCTTAAGAAATTCTGTTGAGAGAATTTAATATTAATTTGGAGAATAATTATAGAAGCCATTCTATAGAAGTTATAGAAGCCAGTTGAACATTTTTCTTAGTAAATATTAACAAAGAAAAGAGAAAAAAATCACGTATCTTCAATAAAGGTAATCAATTTATGAATACAAAAGCATATACAATGTACTCATGCCCATATTAATTTTTTCAAATAAAACCTATTTTTACTCTGTATCATCTAATATGTGTAAAAGCATTTAATCAACAAAAAAATGAGCATATAGAAATATTATAGCATCCTCTTTTGAAGTATCAGGGTAAATTTAAGAATAAGCAACTTATATCTGATGCATGCTTAGGCAATACATGAAATTTTAAAAAGTATTACATATTAAATGAATCTCTAAACAGGTCTTTTCTAAACAGGTATTTAATGATTTTAGTTTGTTTTTTTTTTTTTTTGATAACAATGTTCAAAACGAGTCCTTCTACAGTGACATGTGAAAGTGCATTGATGGTATCTGATGAATCCACATCGCACATCTCTCTCAGAGGTCTCCAAGGTACTACTAGAGTTTACCAATATTTGATAGGATCTAGAGCTACCATACATTAAGGATTTTATTACATATCGGCTGGCTAGGGACCTGTAATGGAGAAGGTAATGGCAACCCACTCCAGTGTTCCTGTCTGGCAAATCCCATGGACCAAGGAGCCTGGAAGGCTGCAGTCCATGGGGTTGCTCAGAGTTGGACACAACTGAGCGACTTCACTTTCACTTTTCACTTTCATGCATTGGAGAAGGAAATGGCAACCCACTCCAGTGTTCTTGCCTGGAGAATCCCAGGGACGGGGGAGCCTGGTGGGCTGCTGTCTATGGGGTCGCACCGAGTTGGACACGACTGAAGTGATTTAGCGGCATCAGCAGGGACCTGTAAGGGGCTTCCCCAGCAGCTTAGATGGTAAAGCATCTGCCTGCAATGCGGGAGACCCAGGTTCAATCCCTGGGTTAGGAAGATCCCCTGGAGAAGGGAATGGCTACCACCCCAGTATTGTTGCCTGGGAAATCCCATGGACAGAAGAGCATCGCAGGCTACAGTCTATGGGGTTGCAAAGAGTCAGACATGACCAAGTAACTAACACCTCAGGGGCCTGTAGAGTTATCATTTTGCAGCCTAATAACATGCTGAAAATGAAATGCTAACTAAGGAGAAAATTGAAAAAGATTAACACATAATAGACAGAATAAGAGAACACGCAGAGAATCCCTCTAAAATAATTTTACAATTTTGTTTCTTTAGAGACTCCAAATTCTCAGTATTCCTAAAGAAGAGATCGTATAATCTTGCTATAGATATCTCTCAGCTTGAAATGCAGAGTTGAATTATGATGTATGATGGCCCTTACCAATGAATATCCTGAATTGGAAGATATAGAGCAGAGTAAGAGAAAATTGTTAATCCTCCATCTTTGGGGAGGGGGAGGTGAATAAAGACTGTTTAGAAGCAGCTGGGAAGAGAAAATTCAAGTCACCTTCTGAGAAAGCTAGTTAACTGTAGTATTTGATGTGTGACTGATAAAGGGAGGAGAGGCAGAAACAAAACTGCAGGAATTTTCTCAACAGAAATCCCTGCTATCATTCTGACAAATCAAAGTATTTGAGGATATGGGATGGTTTAGTAGTTATTCAAATAAATTAATATCAAAGAGAAGATCAACAAAAGATTGACTGCTGGACAACCTAGAGCACTATTGACCAAAAAAAAAATTGTTTTGTTTTTAGTTATACAAAAGGGCAACCTCATTATAGTCACAAAGAGAGCTGAAACAGTTCTTAAGGCATAATTAGTAAAAACATACACCGAAATATAGAAAGAACTCCATCACTGAGAAATTATATACTATTTGCATATTAATTCATGTAGTAATAATAACTGCTTTAAAATTCAATATCTTAAGTGTAGAAATATGAATGTAAGATTTATGGTATAGAATGATGCTTGCAAGGATTAATATTTTATAATGATTAAATTCTCCCACATCTAAATAACAGGGCTTCCCAGATGTTGCTAGTAATAAAGAACCCACCTACCAATGCAGGAGACATAAGAGACACAGGTTTAACTCCTCGGTGGCAAAATCCCCTGGAGGAGGGCACTCCAGTATTCTTGCCTGGAGAAACCCATGGACAGAGGAGCCTGGCAGGTTACTCTCCATAGTATCATAGAGTCAGACATGACTTAAGTGACATAGCAAGGATACACATCTAAATAACAATTATATGATCCAACCATACAAGTACACTTTCAAACTCAGTTTTATAAATTGAAAAAAAATAATGTATGCTTAATGATTATATAAATAGATACAAATATGTAATACATACATTTACAATATAGTTATAAATATAGTTTCCATAATACTCATGTTTTAGCCACAAATTTGCCACAGTCTTTACAAAGAAAACTCTCCTGTCATGTTAAATTACAGTATTTCTTTTTTAATCTTACCTAGACTAATAAACATGATCTAATTAGAAACATGGAAGAGCCAACCATATTTTTCTTTTTACTATATCACTTTGATATATGGTCAATTATTAAATGGTTTCACTGTAATACATTAAAATGGGATGCAAATATTTAATATTAAATGATTTTTTTAAAAATAATGGTTGTTGATTACTTAGTGCCTATATCATTACGGT
Organism: Aepyceros melampus; assembly: GCA_006408695.1. NCBI lineage: Eukaryota > Metazoa > Chordata > Mammalia > Artiodactyla > Bovidae > Aepyceros > Aepyceros melampus. The sequence continues at coordinate 76,926 of SJXQ01008680.1, read as the reverse complement.
AGAAAGCAATATTTCTTGCTTTCCTTCCTCCTAGACATATGAGATAATTACATTTCTCTGTCCCCTTAGAGTTTAAGGTAGCGGTAAGACTCACTTTTGCAAATGAAAAATAAGCCAGTGAAATACAGAAGAATTAATGGAGAATTCTCCATGCTCTTTTCTTTTTCATACTGATTGTGGAAACAGAGAATCTGTACAGTGGAAACTCCATCTGTGAGAAGTCTCACAGAGGAGAGTTGCCATAGAAGGACACTCATATTAAGAGCTAAGTTGAGGAGTGAAAGGTAAATTTAATTATTAAACTACAGAAATGTGGAGGTGGGAGCAGAGTTGTCAGCCTGGTGTAAACTAGCTCATCCTGATTCATAGAATTTTCTTTTCCCAATTCCTGATTTGGGAATGTGATGTGACTACTCCATTCCACTGACTATCTTCACAAGTTTAAAATTATTTTGTTTCTATAGAGAAGAGAGATAAGGTCACTAATTTAAAATCTATCAGAAACATTTAGCTACATTTAATGTTTTGGTAAACACCATTTAAGTAACAGTCTTGCTGCTGCTGTTGCTGCTGCTAAGTCACTTCAGTCGTGTCCGACTCTTAGCGACCTCACAGACTGCAGCCCACCAGGCTCCTCCATCCATGGGATTTTACAGGCAATGGGGTGCCATTGCCTTCTGCAAGTAACAGGCTTACTGTTAAGTTATTCAAAATAATGGTAAGATTGGTCCTTGCTCTACAGGAACATATATTTTAGAGAGCAGATAAAAATACAAATGATTTGGTTTAATACAGTGTGACTAGACTTCCCTGGTGGCCCCGTGGTTAGCAATGAACCTTGCAATACAAGGAACATCCATTCGTTCCCTGGTCTGATAACTAAGGTCCCACATGCCTTGGGACAACTAAGCCCAAGCACTGCAACTACTGAGCCTGCACATTGCATCTAGAGAGAAACCTATGTACCACAACTAGAGAAACCCACACACCACAACTGAGACATGATGCAGCCAAATAAATATTAAAAAAAAAAAAAAGAAATCAATGTGATTATTGATTTAATTCTCTGTGAGACAGAGGATGAGATGGTTGGATAGCATCACCCATTCAATGTACATGAGTTTGAGCAAACTCCGGGAGATACTGAAAGACAGGGAAGTCTGGTGTGAGCAGTCCATGGAGTCTCAAAGAGTCTGACACAACTTCGCATCTGAATGACAACACTGATAAAATTTAAATACATACAAAAAGAGTGAAAACAGAAATCACATCCCTGCTTGAGGGAGTTAAAGGAAAACTTCACAGAGAAGAGTAAATTCTCTGACTGAATACCAAGTCTGAGCATATTCTAGCAAATGTGCAAAGGTCTGACATATGAATGAGTTCACAACAAGTTTGTAGTTACATATTGCCAAATAAATGTAATAGAGGTATTGGAAGAAATCAGATTGGATAGCTGGTCCAAGCCATATCACAATGATTCATACGTGAAGGGCTTTATACATTTACAAATGAGAAATTCTGGGGAAAATATTTCATTTTAGAAAAAAAAGAAAACATAACAGAAACTTTGGTTGTTTCGTATTGATTGGAAAAAGTGAAATAAGAGGAGGAGAACATTATGAAGCCAACTGAAAACAATAGTTTTACAAAAAGAGAGCAATGGCGATGCAGGAAAAAAAAGAATGAACAGAACAGTATTTTAATTGGAAACAATTTGGATAGCAACGTTTGGAAAATGAGGGACCTGGAAGGATCTAAGATGTCGCAAAGGTTTCAAGTGGATAAACATGGGAACACTGACTGAGGTGTGGGAATGCCAGAAAAAAAAAAGAAAAAAGAAAAATACCAGTTTGAGGAATCAAAAGAAGGTGTAGTGATTAATTCAGTTTGCAACACACTGAAATTGGGCTTCCCTGGTGGCTCAGATAGTAAAATCGCCACCTGCAAGGCAGGAGACCTGGATTCAGTCCCCAGATCGGGAAGATCCGCTGGAGAAGGGAGTGGCTATCCACTCCAGTATTCTTTTCTGGAGAATTCCATGGACAGAGGAGCTTGGTGGACTACAGTTCATGGGATTGCATAGAGTCAGAAACAACTGAGCAACTAATACTTTCACTTTCATTTGAGTAAATATGTCTAGCAAGAGCTCAAAATAAACTTTTTGATCTCTGATTGATTCCGCTTTCCTAAAACTGTGTAACATAAACTGGTCAAAGAAAATATATATGTAGATTGAACTGGAAAAAATGAAGATTAAGTCATAGGGGATAAAGGAGACAGCCAGGAATAACTCTTTCTGAAATCTCATGTCTATTTTTCTCTGTGCTTGAATCCTGGCTTGTTTCCTTAATTTCTCTGTCAAGAATACCTATCTTATTATTCACTACAGCCTAAACTTTATGAAATCAAGGGCTTCAGTTTATTTATATTTTATAGTCTACAGAAGTTATGGCAATGTTTATAGTTAGGAATCTCAATAAATTATAGATCAGAATTTAGCCCTTAGTGAAGTTATCTACATGTGTAAGCAATAGGAAAATTAAGTATGGTATCAGGATGTGGTAGCATATGAACTTAACATAGAGAACAACTGAATACACTTAATTTCCCAGATATGGGATCTATAACAAAGAGACTTAGTATTGATCAGAAATATGTAGGAAGTAGGCATGTCTGGGGGCTTCCTTGATAGCTCAGACAGAAAGAATCCACCTCCAATGCAGGAGGCCTAGATTCTATCTCTGGGTTGGGAAGATCACCTGGAGGAGATCATGGCAACCCACTCCAGTATTATTGCCTGGAGAATCCCCATGGACAGAGGAGTCTGACAGACTACCATCCATGGTGTCACAAAGAGTTGAACATGACTGAGTGACACAACATAGAAATATCTGGTGGGCTTCCCAGGTGGCACTAGTGGGAAAGAACCCACCTGCCAATGTAGGAGATGTAAGAGACGCAGGTTTGATCCCTGGGTCAGGAAGATTCCCTAGAGGAGGGCAGGTCAACCCATTCCATAATTTTTGCCTGGAGAATCCTACTGATAGAGGAGCCTAAAGGGCCACAGTCTATAGGGATGCAAAGAGTCAGACATGAGTGAAGTGACTTAACACGCATGCAGGCACATTGGATATTAACTGAATGTGGCTGTTCATTGTTTTGCATTGTTCTGATATGCTTTTTTTTTTTTTAATCTTTGAGAAGTTAAGAAAAATCTGAAAGAAGGTATATCTTCTGAGGAAAGAAACATCAGACGCCATAAAAGCTTGGTTTAATATCACTTTTGGCCTCACAAACAGGAGAGATAATTTGTATGGTTCCCTCCATGATGATAAGGTCAAAAGAAAATTAAAAGATCAACGTCCATGGTCACATTTCTGAACCTTTACAGAATCTGTGACATCTCAGTCGCAGAGTGCCGAAGAAGGTCTGTGTGCAATAAAATCATATTCAATTCAATGAGACACAGTCTATTCACATTGTCAAATAACAAATGAATATAATCTAGTTCTGACTGTAATTGAGCTCTGTTTTTATACTCAAATCCTGATAAAACTTTTATCTACCCTTAAGTTTTACTGCTTAGTTTTCTCCATTGAAATTCCATTCTCACTGTAAGCATACCATAATACAAATTATCTGACTTCTATGATGCTAATTGCCATTCTGGAACAATTACTCAATCTTTTAGACTTTTCCTGCTTGCATTCCATGACCCTGTTCTTAAGACATATGGGTATTTGATTTTGGTCTGGAACTTTCGATTATGGTAGTAATGCTAGGTCTGTTTTTATATCTGTAAATCATTTTTAGTTCTCAACTCTGGAAGCATGCTCCTCTACCTGCCTTAAACACTTGACCCTATTCCCAAATCAGACTCCTGGTTATATACTCACTCCTGTTTTAGTTCATCTGCCAACTGTCATAATACTTTCGATTATGGTAGTAATGCTAGGTCTGTTTTTATATCTGTAAATCATTTTTAGTTCTCAACTCTGTTTGGAAGCATGCTCCTCTACCTGCCTTAAACACTTGACCCTATTCCCAAATCAGACTCCTGGTTATATACTCACTCCTGTTTTAGTCCATCTGCCAACTGTCATAAAACCCTGAGCTTTATATTCAAGCATATCTGACATAGGGTTTCCTAATGTTTACTAAATCAAGAGCCTTTTCCCAAGTGAAGAAACAATCATTCTGTGAAAGATAAAGGATGAGTAGAAAACTAAGCAAGTAATTGGCTTATATATCTTTGTTTCAGTATGTACTTACTGAAAGGACTACTTACCCATTTGCAGAATAATAGGGCCATAGATTTAGTAACAATAAATCGGCAAAAGTTTGGTTTATAAATCAGGAAGTCTGTATTGCAGACATTACCAGGATATTAATATGACATTTGTGATCAAAAGAAAGGACAACTAGAAACATGACCAGCATAATTTACTATGATGTGGGATGGGATTATTTATAAATATTCTGAATCACAGCATACTACCATTTCCAACTTAAGATCTAAAACATACATAGTTAATTTGGATTCAGTGGCTTTCCAGGTGGTGCTAGTGGTAAAGAACCTGCTTGACAATGCCAATGCAGGAGATGTAAGAGACACAGGTTTGATCCCTGGGTTGGGAAGATCCCCTGGAGGAGGAAATGGCAGCCCACTTCTGTATTCTTTCCTGGAGAATTCCATGGACAGAGGAGCTTGGAGGGCTACACACCATGTGGTCACAAAGAATTGCACACAACTGAAGAGACTTAGTACCCATACACCCTTCAATCTGGCTTTAAGCATTTCTAATTTATTCTTGATTGTATGAATATTTAAGTAGTTTGTCATTTGCATGATTTACTAGGAATTTATGTTCCGTGAGAAAATAGTATGGTTTGGACTCTGTATCATATAACCACCAAAGAAACACTGAGCCAACAGAAAGATAACCGTAGGAAGCATCTACCATTCTAGTGCCAAGGAAACACTATGGAATTATCAGAAACTAAAAGACAATTATTTCTTGGTATTTCTTATAGGTAGAGTATTTTTCTTAAATGCCAAACTCATAGAAACAAAATAGAGAAGTGGTGTCCAGGGGTGTTGGGAAAATAGGGAGAAGTTGGTAAAAGTGAACAAACTTTCAGCAATAAGATTAAAAATATCTGAGGATATAATACAAATATACATATGTGGTTACATATATCATATATATATATAATTACAAAAAGCCTAGTTACCAAAGCAATTAATTTATTCTTTTCTATAAGACCTCAACTAGTTATAAGTTTTAGATCATAACCTCCTAAAACATTATCAATTTGTGTAATACTCTTGACTTAGCTAATATTGTTAAAGTGGAAACTCAATTTGATTTTAATGATCTGTTTCCAGGAAAAGAATAAATTTATGCTCATTATTTAGGAGTCAGTAGACTAAATCTATAGCTTCTAAAAAATAACTTTTATACCACATGAAAATATAATAAAGTTATTTGAAAAATTAAGCTAGCAAACAATACATTTAAAAAAAAATGAGTCAGTTAAGACCAGGGGAAATTGATTTTGCCAAGTTTAAAATTAGGAAAGGAGGGTTATATTTTACTAAATTAAGATCATAGGGACATAGATGTATAATTATAATTTCAAGCTAGTCTCTTTTTTAAAAAAAAAAAAAAAAACACAAAAGCTTACCATAGTCTTTCAAAATAAACAATATGTATAATTCAGTCTTTAAAAAGGTATTAATAAAAAAATTAAGAGTTTTTCAAATAAGGCATATGACATATTTTGGGCAACCCTCTAAAAGAGATTGGATTTATTTTCTAATTCTTATGAAGATCTATCGATTGATACATTCAATTTAATTTGCCATTATGAATATTTTGTTTCAATGTCCTGACAGAAGACATTTCTGAAAATAGCTTTGGGAGGCATTTGATTTTACATTTTTATTTGGCAAAAATGTTGTCTCTTATGCATTTAAAAGCCAATGCCTTTGCATAATGACTTTTTTTTTAATGTGTATTATATCTTCTCTTTTACTCTCAAGATTTTCTTTTTTAATGAGTGCAAAGACCTACATTAAAACCAACAAATAATAACAACAAAAAGTAAAAATCTATTCTCAAACAGCTATAATGTCTCAACACATTTGCTTAATCATTTCCTTCACTGAAAAACACCCTTTGCAGTGTAACTAGAATAAGATATAGATTTGTATAAGGCTTCTCCAGAGTACATTATATTAATCTCAGCATTATAGAAAAATAGCACAATCTTATTAAATATGCACTTTTAGCATAGAGATAATAAGAAAATATTATTAGACAGTGTATCACCCTATCAACTGATGAACTGAAATAAAGACATATATAGAGGTCTATTTAATATCTATTTTATTGTTACTTATAACCTAGGTTTGATCATATGTAAATTAAATTTGATCTACCAATTTCAAATAATTTAAAAAGAACTATACATCCTGATCACAAAATCTAAAAGGTCAACAACATTATCTTTTTTAGTTTTGTGAGGAGGCACCCCAAAATGCTGTGCCTTCAAGTGTCAGTGCTCTGACTAGCATGATTGGGAAAAAAAAATAGAATACAGGTCCTTTATGCCCCATGATCATAACATTTACTTATTTTTTTTATCTGTTTGCAATATAAGAACATATATGTGGAAAAGGAAGGGGAAATAAACTCAAATGAACAGACTGTATCTGTATTTTAATTTAAATTTCCATTTTCTTTCTCTTCTCATATGACATAATATTTAGTAGACATGTAATTTATAATCAGGTTTCTGACCAACCAATGTAAAACAGCAAGAGAAATTGACCAGTTAGAGACCAAGGATAAATACAAGTGGAAAAAGAAACAAAAAAGAGAAAATGAAAGAAGAAAAATTAGAATAAAAATGGAAGGAAAAGAGAAAGGAAAGAAGGAAGGAGAACAGAAAAAGAAAGAGAAAAGTGAACGAATATATTCTTTCTTCCTCTCTTTTCTTTATGGCTTTGCAAGTTAATTTGTGACAATTGATGTCTACATAATTGACTGATAACTCAGAGGTAGAACAGATTGGCAGAAGTGACTGTAAACCCCAGAGACTGTGCTCCTCTGGGTGGACTTTGTCTCATAGCTAGCTATTCCTTTAGAGAGAAGATCCAAAGAGACTTGCTTGAGGATATTCTTACAATAGAAACCAATCCCTTTGTCTACAACTGAGCTAGGAGCTAGTAAGGTAAATTTTTCTTTATATATTATTGTAGAGGAAAGTGAGATGGAGGCTAGGGATATGTGTGATCTGTAATTAACTAATGTTAAAATAATTTAATTTTGTGCCAGTGGCTAGTATTCTTATTTTGGAAGCATTTGAATTTAAATCCAAAACCATTATTAAATATTTCTACTGGTTGGGAACACACCAGTAAAGTTGCTGTTATCAAAAAATAATGCAAGTATTAAAAAAATATCATATATGCCTATCAGTAAGCATGAAGTTTGATTGAAAAGGAAATCTTTGTTTAAGCATTTTATTATGAACTTCTACAGAATTCATATATTTTGATTTAATTTTTTTTCTTTACTTTGAGTTTCTTCAAGAAAATAAGACACCCACAAAGGACTTCCCCTTTACCATGTTGTCACAGTTGGGTGTGGAACATTGTCATAACCTGATGTATTGATCTATTTTTTAAAAATATTTCCAAAGTAGGTATCACATTTTAAACATTTACTGAAAATTAAGATCCTAAATATTTAATATTGCTTTGATTCTATGTCTCAACATTGTTTATCTTGAGATAAATCATTTCAATATTATCTGATAGACCTTACATTTTGCTTTGCAGTTAATATTTTGTATTGGAAAAAATATATAGTAAGTCAAATTACTGAAATTAATTGGTGAGAAAAATGTGGTTGTAAGTAAAATGGGAACCCTTGTAAGAAATGTGCTAATGGAAAATATTTATACATCCATTTTTTAACTTAGTTTCAGAAAACTCCAAACACCTTATAATTTAATGGCTAAGAGGACAAACAGAATTGGGTTTAAATTTTTACTATACTATCTTTTTTTTTTTTAATTTTTCACATAATCACCCTAAGCCTCAGAATACTCATGATTTTTAAAAGATAACACTAATAAGGATAAAATAAGTAGATAGCAGCTATTACCCATTTCCAAACCTGGCCAGAGAATGACTTAAACAATGAGGATTATGTTCCTTTTAGAATGAGATTAATATATACTTTTATATAATATAAAAACCATTATGAATGTTAATGCATTACACATAGTATTATATGTAATTAATGAGATAATTTTATTATTGTATAATGGCTTTCAAACTATATAACAGATATTTTCCAAGCTGTATAAAATTAGGAAGTTTTTTGTTGTTAGTAGCTGAGCCATGTACAACTCTTGTGACTTTATAGACTGTAGCTCGCCAGGCTCCTCTGTCCATAGGATTTCCCAAGTAAGAATACTGGAGAGGGTTGCCATTCCTTCTCCAGGGGATCTTCCCAATCCATGGATTGAACTCATGTCTCCTGCATTGGCAGGCAAATCCTTTAATACTGAACCACCAGGGAAGCCTTAGAAATTTTAGGATTATATTTTATTATATTTTTCAAACATACAGTATTCACTATCAATCTGTCATTCTTATAGTATAACTTAGTCTTGTCCAAAATTGAAAGCTTTCATTTTTTCTTCCTACCCACTCCATTCTCTGAATGTTCACTTTTTGCATAAAATTAAAACTAGATTAAAAGCACAGATATCACAAGAGGCCAACTCTTGAACTATTCCCTGCTGTTTCTATATCACACTTTTCTAATTCTTCCTAGATTTGTAGTAATGTGTCTCTTACTTCAGTTCCTCAGTGCCCCTTTTTGAGTTGCCTTAATTGTAGGCCAAATAAACTGGCAGCTTCAGATTGGGGAAGGAGTAGTGAGAGGGAGTAAGTAAACTAGAAATCTTCAGAGCATCTTCTTAATCAGATGATATCTTCTGACGTCTTCTCTCTCTATGGCTAAAAGTAGCAGCGACCACCCCTGTTTATGGTAGCAGGGCCATTACGAGTCAAACTATTCATCACTTTCATGGTGATATTTTCACTTAAATTAATATGGTAGTTTATTTTAACCTCAGACTTCACTTGAACATCTTTTTTCCATTGATTATTCTTATACTATATTCTTGTGTGTACATAGCTTAAATACTGAGATCATTTATATATATATACCTATATGACTTCATGGGAAATAGATGGGGAAACAATAGAAACAGTGTCAGACTTTATTTTAGGGGGCTCCAAAATCACTGCAGATGGTGACTGCAGCCATGAAATTAAAAGGCGCTTAGTCCTTGGAAGAAAAGTTATGACCAACCTAGATAGTATATTCAAAAGCAGAGACATTACTTTGCCGACTAAGGTCCGTCTAGTCAAGGCTATGGTTTTTCCTGTGGTCATGTATGGATGTGAGAGTTGGACTGTGAAGAAGGCTGAGCGCAGAAGAATTGATGCTTTTGAACTGTGGTGTTGGAGAAGACTCTTGAGAGTCCCTTGGACTGCAAGGAGTGGGCTCCAAAATCACTGCAGATGGTGACTGCAGCCATGAAATTAAAAGGCGCTTACTCCTTGGAAGAAAAGTTATGACCAACCTAGATAGTATATTCAAAAGCAGAGACATTACTTTGCCGACTAAGGTCCGTCTAGTCAAGGCTATGGTTTTTCCTGTGGTCATGTATGGATGTGAGAGTTGACTGTGAAGAAGGCTGAGCGCAGAAGAATTGATGCTTTTGAACTGTGGTGTTGGAGAAGACTCTTGAGAGTCCCTTGGACTGCAAGGAGATCCAACCAGTCCATTCTAAAGGAGATCAATCCTGGGATTTCTTTGGAAGGAATGATGCTAAAACTGGAGCTCCAGACTTTGGCCACCTTATGCGAAGAGCTGACTCATTGGAAAAGACCCTGATGCTGGGAGGGATTGGGGGCAGGAGGAGAAGGGGACGACCGAGGATGAGATGGCTGGATGGCATCACGGATTCAATGGACGTGAGTCTGGGTGAACTCTGGGAGTTGGTGATGGACAGGGAGGCCTGGCGTACTGCAATTCATGGGGTCGCAAAGAGTTGGACACGACTGAGCGACTGAACTGAACTGAACCTATATGACATATAAAAGAATTAGAATAAGTCATGTATTCTAATACAACTGTTGACCATTAGTTAATATACTACTAGGAGTTATTTCATTGGTAAACATGGCATGACTATTCCCAATGAACCATAGAATACATAAAAGAGAGTAAAATAAGTTACTAGGTGGTTACTCTTAAGCACCTGGGAAGTAGCAATCACATAGAAGAGTCATGTTCTGTGGATCTGTTGACTTACTTAGCAACTTGAAGTCACCTATAAACTGCACATACACCAAACTCAAGATAAAAAAGGAGTTTGCCAGGCAAAGAACATGGAGAAGAGTTCTACAGGGATAGAGAACAGTAGGTTCAAGCTATCAGAGGCTAGAGATAGAACACTGCCATCAAGGAACTGAAAAGAGATCTCTGAGGGGACACACAGAAAAGTCATTGTGAGAAAAGAGGGTGAATGCATAAGCAGGAACAGGACTAAAGGTGAAAATCATGCAAATAGTTTACATGTTAGTCTAGTTTACTGATTTATAAATAGACTTTTCCTTACTTTCAAAAAAAAAAACTGTGAATGATGCTAGATGGCAAGGTCAGTCAGGTCTCAGATATTCTAAAGCAGCCAAGGAAGAGAGAAACACCTACCAGATGAGCTGTTTACATAGAAACATAGAACATTGGTATTTGTTAATGTGATCATATTATATGTTTCTCTTATACTGCTAAGGAATTTTAAAAGAATTCATCAATTTTAAAAAGAGAATGAAATAAACAACTTCTGCCAACTGAAGAGATAAATATTACAGAAGTTACTTGACATCTGAGGAAATCTCTGCAACTAGGATCAAGAAAGTGTAAAGCTTGGAGAGGCCCTGGTCATTGGAAAGCATTTATTCTGACATGCCTGACCACCACTTTTAGGTGGAGAGCATTATTTGGTACAGAATAAATAGTGTAGTGAAGTAGAATACTTACTGTCTGCATGGACTCAGGTGTTAACTGCCCAGGAGCAGATGCTGGTTTTGCAAATGACTACTGGTGAGACCCAAGTTATTAAACTCTCAGTGTTCTTCTCTGTAAACTGGAGATAAAAATAGCACATATTACATTTTAGGATTATTGTGATAATGAAATCAGTTGCCATTTCCATAAACAGTATGTGGAGTAAGGGGAGCAGCAGACTTCCACATTGGAATACAGGATCTGAAGATGAATGGAGCAGATGAGATGGACTCGCTTTAAAACTGTTACTTATATGTCATCCCTAGCTAAGGTTTTGTGACTTAAATACATGTATATTAAATTCTTGTGGAAAGAGCAATTGAGTATTTAAATTAGGTCACCATGTACTTTATTGCCCAAATTGGAACACTTTTTACAGTGAAAGTGTGTGCTAGTAATAATTAGGACTAAAGAATAGTGACACTAGGATCATCATAAATAAACAGAGGAATTGTGCCTTCACAACGAGGCCTGTTGTTAAATTTGTTGCCTTAAGAGCCAAAAATTTCTTGATTACATTTTTTAAGGCAACTTTTACATGAAAAGGTTTTAAGGCAACTTTTTCAGTAATAGTGAAAATGATTGGACATTTCTGTAATTCATTCATGTCTTTTATACATATTGCATGTCTTATTCCTAATAATAAACCCATCAGAAGATGATACTTTCAATTACTACTGCTTTACAGGTGAGGAAATTAATATATAATAAATAAAAATAAATTTCTATGAAGTCAGATTTACTCAGATAATTAGCATTAAAGCCAAGACTCCAATGCTGGCAATTCAGTATCATAGGCTACATTTGTAAAGGGTATGCTGTAGGCTCTTGAAGGATATTACCAGGAGGGTGACATAATCATATTTATGCTTTGGAAAACAAACCTAGTTGTAATACAGAGAAAAACTTAAGGGATAAAAAACTGATTAAAGAGAAGAAGTAACAATGACAGATCTAGAGTGGCTATGTGGAGAATTAGGGAAGAAGTAGAATATCAATTTTGACTTTGATTAGACATTGCTTTCAAACTGGGTGCTGTAGAAGACTCTTGAGAGTCCCTTTGACAGCAAGAAGATCAAATCAGTCAATCCCAAAGGATATTGACCCTGAATAGTCATTGGAAGCACTGATGCTGAAGCTGAAGCTCCAATACTTCGGCCACCTGACGCAAAGAGACAATTCACTGGAAAAGATCCTGATGCTGGAAAAGATTGAGGACAAGAGAAGAAGGGGTGACAGAGGATAAGATAACTGGATGGAATCATTGATTCAACGGACTTGAGTTTATGAACAAGGAGATAGTGAAGGACAAGGAAGCCTGGCGTGCTGCAGTTCATAGGGTCGCAGAAGGTTGGACATGACTTGGCAACTGAATAAAAACATTAAGACATGGGTGGAGAGGAAGAGGAGAGAGTAGATTTGGCCTCTGAAAATCCTTTTGGAAAATGTGTACGTAGTAATACCATCTATTCATTGATTAGCAGGTGTTTTCTCTGTTCCTCTCCAAGTATATGAACTTTGACTTAGGAAGATATTACTCAGAGAAATGAATGTCCTTATAATCATAATTATTGTAGAAAAAAAGACATTTTAGAGTAATCAATTTTGAGGCTTCTGATTAAAAATATGCTAAAATTATTATAAAAACTTGAATTTAAAATAATTATATGACAATTCTTTTCAGTTGCTTGATTACATATTGTTCTTTTAAAACATAAATAAAGATATTCTAAGAAAAAATTGAGACATATTTTTAAAAGTTTCTGTAAAAATCATTTTTATATTCCGAATGCTTCTTTCCAGGTAAGAAAGAAAGTTCTTCATTAAAAAAACAAAAACAAAAAAACTTTCACAATTGCAGTTTAATTTAGCAGCCTCTAATAAAGTATTTCAAATTTTAAATTCAATTATGGTCCCCTCCTCTTCTTAAGGAGCCTTAAAACCTGTTGTTTTGGGTCGAGTCCCCTTAAAATTCATACGTTGAACTTCTTACCCTGAGTACCACAGAAGGTAAACTTATTTGGAAATAACATTATTGCAGATGCAATTAATTAAGATGAAATTATGGTGGGGAGTGTCATCATCCTGTCTGACTAGTGTCCTTGTCAAAAAAGGGGAAATTTAGAGTCAGAGACATACATACACAAGGAGAACCATGTGAAGATGAGGTCAGAGATGGAGCTGATACTTCTGTTAGTCAAGGAGCACAGAAAACTGCCAGCAAAACACCAGAAGTTAGTAGAAAGACATTTAAGACATTCTTCTCCAGAATCTCAGAAAAACCAACGCTGATACTTTGATCTTAGACTTCTAGCCTCCAGAGCTATGAGACAATACATTTCTTTTGTTTATTCTGCCCCATTTGTTATGACAGACCTAGCGAACTAATTCATGTAGATATATGTAATATATTTGTATATTAGTTTAAAAATATCAGTCAATATTTCTTCTGGGTTCCTCTATTTTATAAATCGTGACAAGACTTCTCTTTTCTACTTATATGTAAGTCAGATGGCATATAATTAACATAAGACTAAGATTCAAGCTGAATAGTACAACGCCTTCCAAACATTAAAGCTAAAAATCTGAAACTACCTTGGGAAAACCCATTATTCTCCAGGCAAGTGTACTGGAGTGGGTTGCCATTTCCTTCTCCAATTATTAAAGCAGTTATGACTAAATAGCCACGTGGCTTTGCGTAATCACCTAATACTTCTGGGCCTCAATTTTCTCATAAAGCATTTCATAGTTTTTGAATTAAAGATCTCTATTGATTTTTAATTATAAATTCTATGCTTTGTAATTATGGAACTTGACATGCTACAAATTTAAATATAATGAATAACATTTCAGTACTTCTCACCCTAATGCGTACAAGAATTGCTTGGAATTACTGTCATGATACACGTCTGAGTCACTAAATCTAGTTGGATCCTGAAATTCTGCATTTCTAGCAAGACCATAAGTGATGACCATGCTGCTGGTTCTGGACTATATCTGTGCAGCAAAGAGTTTTAGTTTTGTCATGGTTACTCAGATGAATTTTGATCTCCACCCTCACTGCCTAATCATCATTAATGATATTAGCACCAGTTCAGTTCAGTTCAGTTCAGTCGCTCAATTGTGTCTGACTCTTTGTGACCACATGAATTGCAGCACGCCAGGCCTCCCTGTCCATCACCAACTCCAGGAGTTCACTCAGACTCACGTCCAGCGAGTCAGTGATGCCATCCAGCCATCTCATCCTCGATCGTCCCCTTCTCCTCCTGCCCCCAATCCCTCCCAGCATCAGAGTCTTTTCCAATGAGTCAACTCTTCGCCTGAGGTGGCCAAAGTACTGGAGTTTCAGCTTTAGCATCATTCCTTCCAAAGAACACCCAGGGCTGATCTCCTTTAGAATCGACTGGTTGGATTTCCTTGCAGTCCAAAGGACTCTCAAGAGTCTTCTCCAATACCACAGTTCAAAAGCATCAATTCTTCGGTGCTCAGCTTTCTTCACAGTCCAACTCTCACATCCATATACGACTACTGGAAAAACCATAGCCTTGACTAGATGGACCTTTGTTGGCAAAGTAATGTCTCTGCTTTTCAACATGCTATCAAAGTTGGTCATAACTTTTCTTCCAAGGAGTAAGCGTCTTTTAATTTCATGGCTGCAGTCACCATTTGCAGTGATTTCGGAGCCCAAAAAAGTAAAGTCTGACACTGTTTCCACTGTTTCCCATCTATATCCCAGGAAGTGATGGGACCAGATGCCATGATCTTCGTTTTCTGAATGTTGAGCTTTAAGCCAACTTTTTCACTCTTCACTTTCACTTTCATCTAGAGGCTTTTTAGTTCCTCTTTACTTTCTGCCATAAGGGTGGTGTCATCTGCACCAATGTTCTCATTAAAAAAAAAAAATCTAATTATTTATCTAATTATTTATAGTTATGCTAATTATGAAATAATAAATGATAAAAGAAAAAACTTTATTGGAGGATAACTGCTTTACAGTGTTGTGGTGTCTCTGCTGTACATCAATCACTCCACCCATCTAGGTCATCACAGGGCACCAAGCTGGGCTCCCTGTGTTCTACAGCAGCTTTCCACTAGTCATCTGCTTTATACATGATAATATGTATATATCAATGCTACTTTCTCAATTTGTCCTCCCCTCTCCCTCCCAAACTGTCTCCACAAGTCCAGTCTCTACTACTATACACAATGGAGTATTAATCAGCCATAAAAAGGAATGAATGAGTCAGTTGTAGTGTGATGTATGAACCTAGAACCTGTTTTACAGGATGAAGTAAATCAGAAAGAGAAAAACAAATACCGTATATTAATGCATATATATAGAATCCAAAAAACTGTTAGCTATATATTGACTGTTTATTATGTTCTTATCAGATCAAACTGGATGAAGTTAGAAGTGTTGTTGCTAGCGAGGTTGTGCTAGGGTCCAACCCCATTCCACTTCCAAATCTCACTTCCTGAATCACTGTTTTGAATATCACCTGTATGCATATGAGTGTATATGTGAATGTATTCATGTGTGCTCATATGCATATATGTATGTACATGAATATGTATTAATCCTCTGAGACCTTTTAAGTTACCATGGGTAATTTCAATATTTAGGAATTATTTTGTCTTAGTTACCCATCTCTAACTTGAGTGAGTTTACAATGTGCTGCTGCTAAGTCACTTCAGTTGTGTCCGACTCTGTGTATCCTTGCTTAATTTCTTCTTTTCTGTTAGACTTCAGCCTCAGATTGTTCATGCTTCCTAGTTTTTTGTAATTCCAGTTTTATCAAGCAGATATTTCTGTCAGTTAAATTCTACCCTTTGTAATAACCATAACTTGTTATATCACTTGGCTTCCCCATGCTCATCAGGCCAATCGAAGTTTTGCGGTCCATTCCCCATAATCCCACATCTACTATTGTCATGCTTTTACAGTAACCATTCCAAAGCCATGCTATAGAACACAAGCTCATTGGATCTATTTCACATCCAAGAACCTAACTTGTAAAAAAAAAGTATATTAATTTCAAAACAGTGAAAAGTTTGACAATTTACAAAATTTTAGAAGTTGGTAACTTTGAGCATCAGTATATTATTTTCTAAAATTTTTAAAATACTTCATATTTCAATGGCCTCATTTTGTCTTGTGCCAAATTTGTCAATATAATATTGAAGTGAAACCAAAAGTTTCTCAGTCGTGTCCGACTCTTTGCAACTCCATGGACTATTCAGTCCATGGAATTCTCCACACCAGAATACTAAAGTGGGTAATCTTTCCCTTCTCCAGGGCATCTTCCCAACCCAGGGATAGAACCCAGGTGTCCCACTTTGCAAGTGGATTCTTTACTAGCTGAGCCACAAGTGGAATATTGAGCTTGATGGAGATAATACATAATTTAGAATTGAATGGGCTTCCCTGGTAGCTCAGATGGTAAATAATCTGCTTGCAATGCAGGAGACCTGGGTTCGATCCCTCCAGACCAGAGATCTGGAGGATCCCTTGGAAAAGGGAATGGCAAGCCACTCCAGTATTACTGCCTGGAGAATTTAATGGATACAGGAGCCTGGCAGGCTAAAATCCATGGGATCACAAAGAGTCAGACAGGACTAACAGACTTTCACTTTCAATAATCAACTGGCCCTTGAAGTACTTTGCAGAGGAAATGACTCCTAATCTTTTGATTGGGCATCATTAAACAAGATTGACCTAGTAAGAACAGCTTACACCCTTTACTGAGTGTCAAGGCTCAAGAAATGCTGGTCCCCCCCCTCATCCTTCTCCTCTGACAAGATGGGCTCTGGATGCACTTGAGAATACAGCTTTGTGTCATCCTTAGGCTGAGAAACTGTTCAAATACTGTCTCATCATTCTGAACTATTTTCTACTCTGTCATTGTTTCTTGCTTCTCATTCTATTGTCACTAATAATCTTGGCTACTGCCAGCACCACAACGACCTTTCATTCTTTCTTCCAATCCTGTTCATTATCTGACACTTTTCACTTGCTTCATACAAAAATTTAGTCATCCTCCTCCTCTTCCTTCTCTCTCTCTTTCCCTTTTGCTCTCTCTCTCTCTCTCTCTCTCTCATATTTTGTTTGTCTGCATTGGTGTGATGCTAGTAATGCAAAGACTTTTCTGGGTGAACTGTATAATAAAGTACATGTTTGACCATGGCTAACTTCTAACTACTCTGTTCTTTTTTTTTTTTTTCTCCTACAGTTGACACTAATTAAATTCTGGGCTTCCCTAGTGCATGTGTGCTTAGTCGATCAGTCGTGTCTGACTCTTTGTAACCCCATGGGTTGTAGTCTGTCAGACTCCTCTGTCCATGAGATTCTCCAGGCAAGAGTGTCGGAGTGGGTTGCCATTCCCTTCTCCAGGGGCATTTCCCAACGCAGGGATTGAACCCAGGTCTCCTGCATTACAGCTGGATATTTAACCATTTGACTTTGGGCTCAGTGGTAAAGAATCACCCTGCCAGTGCAGGAGACCTGGGTTCAATCTCTGATCCGGGAAAATCCCACATGCTTTGGAGCAACTATCGAGCCTGTGCTCTAAGCCAGGACACTGCAACTACCAAGCCCACGTGCTGTAACTATGGAAGTTGCACATCGTAGAGTCCCTGTCAGTTCAGTTCAGTCGCTCAGTCGTGTCTGACTCTTGACGACCCCATGAATCGCAGTACGCCAGGCCTCACTGTCCATCACTAACTCCCAGAGTTCACTCAGACTCATGTCCATAGAGTCAGTGATGCCATCCAGTCATCTCATCCTCTTCATCCCCTTCTCCTCCTGCCCCAATCCCTCCCAGCATCAGAGTCTTTTCCAATGAATCAACTCTTTGCATGAGGTAGCCAGACTACTGGAGTTTCAGCTTTAGCATCAATCCTTCGAAGGAAATTCCAGGGCTGATCTTCTTAAGAGAGGACTGGTTGGATCTCCTTGAAGTACAAGGGACTCTCAAGAGTCTTCTGCAACACCACAATTCAAAAGCATCAATTCTTCAGCGTTCAGCCTTCTTCACAGTCCAACTCTCACATCCATACATGACGACTGGAAAAACCATAGTTTTGACTAGACGGACCTTAGTCGGCAAAGTAATATCTCTGCTTTTGAATATTCTGTCTAGGTTGATCATAACTTTTCTTCCAAGGAGTGAGTGTCTTTTAATTTCATGGCTACAGTCACCATCTGCAGTGATTTTGGAGCCCCCCAAAATAAAGTCTGCCACTGTTTCCATGGTTTCCCCATCTATTATCGAAGAAGTGATGGGACTAGATGCCATGATCTTCATTTTCTGAATGTTGAACTTTAAGCTAACTTTTTCACTCTCCTCTTTCACTTTCATCAAGAGTCTATTTAGCTCCTCTTCACTTTCTGCCATAAAGGTGGTGTCATCTGCATGTCTGAGGTTATTGATATTTCTCCTGGCAATCTTGATTCCAGCTTGTGCTTCATCCAGTCCAGCGATTTTCATGATGTACTCTGCATAGAAATTAAATAAGCAGCGTGACAATATACAGCCTTGACGTACTCCTTTTCCTATTTGGAACCAGTCTGTTGTTCCATGTCCAGTTCTAACTGTTGCTTCCTGATCTGCATACAGATTTCTCAAGAGGCAGGTCAGAAGGTCTGATATTCCCATCTTTCTCAGAATTTTCCACAGTTTATTGTGATCCACACAGTCAAAGGCTTTGGCATAGTCAATAAAGAAGAAATAGATGTTTTTCTGTAACTCTCTTGCTTTTTCCATGATCCAGTGGATGTTAGCAATTTGATCTCTGGTTCCTCTACCTTTCTAAAACCAGGTTGAACATCAGGAAGTTCACGGTTCATGTACTGCTGAAGCCTGGCTTGGAGAATTTTGAGCATTACTTTACTAGCATGTGAGATGAGTGCAACTGTGTGGTAGTTTGAGCATTCTTTGGCATTGCATTTTTTTTTTTTTGGAATTGGAATGAAAACTGACCTTTTCTAGTCCTGTGGCCACTGCTGAGTTTTTCGGATTTGCTGGCATATTGAGTGCAGCACTTTCTCAGCATCATCTTTCAGGATTTGAAGTAGCTGAACTGGAATTCCATCACCTCCACTAGCTTTGCTGGTAGTGATGCTTTCTAAGGCCCAGTTGACTTCACATTCCAGGATGTCTGCCTCTAGAAGAGTGATCACACCATTGTGATTATCCAGGTCACGAAGATCTAAGTGCAGGCAACTGTGACCGCACACTAAGCATGACCGAGAAGAGCTACCCCACTTCCGAGGTCAGGGGCAGAAGCCGGCAGGACCCCATGCCTGAAGGGTGGTGGCCAAGAGGAGTTGCCCTCAATTGATGCCAGGGGTGGCGGCCAGGAGGAGCAACCCCACGTCCAAGGAATAGTGGCTGCGCAGGTGCAAGAGGGCCTAGAGGAGCTGTCCCACTTTGAAGGTCAGGAAGGGCAGCGGTGAGGAGATACCCCTTGTCCAAGGTAAGGAGCAGTGGCGGTGCTTTGCTGGAGCAGTCATGAAGAGATAACCCATGCCCAAGGTAAGAGAAACTTAAGTAAGATGGTAGGTGTTGCAAGAGGGCATCACAGGGCAGACACACTGAAACCATACTCACAGAAAACTAGTCAATCTAATCACACTAGGACCACAGCCTTGTTTGACTCAATGAAACTAAGCCATGCCTTCGGGGCAGCCCAACATGGCGGGTCATGGTGGAGAGGTCTGACAGAATGTGGTCCACTGGAGAAGGGAATGGCAAACCACTTCAGTATTCTTGCCTTGAGAACCCCATGAACAGTATGAAAAGGCAAAATGATAGGATACTGAAAGAGGAACCCTCAGGGCAGTAGGTGCCCAGTATGCTACTGAAGATCAGTGGAGAAATATCTCCAGAAAGAAGGAAGGGATGGAGCAAAAGCAAAAACAATACCCAGCTGTGGATGTGATTGGTGATAGAAGCAAGATCTGATGCTGTAAAGAGCAATATTGCATAGGAACCTGCAATGTTACCTCCATGAATCAAGGCAAATTGGAAGTGGTCAAGCAAGAGATGACAAGTGTGAACGTCAACATTTTAGGAATCAGCGAACTAAAATGGACTGGAATGGGTGAATTTAACTCAGATAACCATTATATCTACTACTGCAGACAGGAATCCCTCAGAAGAAATGGAGTAGCCATCATGGTTAACAAAAGAGTCTGAAATGCAGTGGATGCAATCTCAGAAATGACAGACTGATCTCTGTTCATTTCCAAGGCAAACCATTCAATATCACAGTAATCCAAGTCTATGCCCCAACCAGAAACACTGAAGAAGCTGAAGTTGAACGGTTCTATGAAGACCTACAAGACCTTTTAGAACAAACACCCGAAAAAGATGTCCTTTTCATTATAGGGGACTGAAATGTAAAAGTAGGAAGTCAAGAAACACCTGGAATAAAAGGCAAATTTGGCCTTGGAGTGAAGAATGAAGCAGGTCAAAGACTAATAGAGTTTTGCCAAGAAAATGCACTGGTCATAGCAAGCATCCTCTTCCAACAACACAAGAGAAGACTCTACACATGGACATGACCAGGTGGTCAACATAAAAATCAGATTGATTATATTCTTTGCAGCCAAAAATGAAGAAGCTCTATACAGTCAACTAAAACAAGATCAGGAGCTGACTGTGACTCAGATCATGAAGTCCTTACTGCCAAATTCAGACTTAAATTGAAGAAAGTAGGGAAAACCGCTAGCCCATTCAGGTATGACCTAAATCAAATCCCTTATGATTATACAGTGGAAGTGAGAAATAGATTTAAGGGCCTAGATCTGATAGATAGAGTGCCTGATGAACTATGGAATGAGGTTTGTGAATTGTACAGGAGACAAGAATCAAGACCATCCCTATGGAAAAGAAAAGCACAAAAGCAAAATGGCTGAGGCTTTACATATAGCTATGAAGAGAAGTGAAAAACAAAGGAGAAAAGGAAAGATATAAGCATCGAATGCAGAGTTCCAAAGAATAGCAAGAAGAGATAAGAAAGCCTTCTTCAGCGATCAATGCAAAGAAATAGAGGAAAACAAAAGAATGGGAAAGACTAGAGATGTCTTCAAGAAAATTAGAGATACCAAGGGAACATTTCATGCAAAGATGGGCTCGATAAAGGACAGAAATGGTCTGCACCTAACAGAAGCAGAAGATATTAGGAAGAGGTGGCAAGAATACACAGAATTGTACAAAAAAAAAAAAAAAAGAGCCCCTGAACCACAACAAAAAGAAGCGCTCATTCTCCCGCAATTAGAGAAAGCCTGTGAGTAAGGAAGACCAATAACAGCCGAAATAAATAAATAAATAACAACTATATGTAAAAGCAAAAATAAAATTCAGCCCTTCCCTGCTTTCTTTGTTTGAATCTAGTAGTTTTTCCTTCTTCTCAATATGAAGAAAGAGTAAAATTTGGAACCCTATGTATATAAATATGTTAATGTTGTGTGTGGGTTTGTATGTGTGTGGTGGGGTGACTAAAGTTGCCCACAGTAGCTCATATTTTGAAAAGTTTAAATGGTTTTTAGGTAAAATTAATAATTTATTTGATGAAGTAATGATAACTTTTGGAGTATTGGGAGAATTGCAAAGGGAAAAGTAAAGTTTTAGAGGCTAGGTGTGAGTCTTTTATCTTTCAAATTTCAATCATTAGTTAATTTCAGGCCTTAAATGATCAGCTTCTCAAGTCCTATTCAAACACATCAGTGTACAAAATTTTAAATTTATGAAAAATTGTTTTTTAATGTAATTACTATCTTTAGTCTTCCTAAACACTTGAAGAATTTCAGAAACACTGTTCAGTAAATATTGTGGTATTTCTTCCTTAATTAACTGAATAACTTTTTTCAGCAGTTCTTGAGTCCCTTTTAAAACTACCTAATTGATTGTTTTGAGATCCAAATGTGAAAGTACTTAGGAATTCTCCAGAGACTCATTGTTAGAGCTTGGCACATTCACTACCATGGCCCAAGGTTCAGTCTCTGGTCAGGGAACTAAGATCCTGCAAGCCAAATGGCACAGCCAAAATAATTAATAATAATAATAATAATAATAATAAATTTTTAAAAATCTGAATGTATCTTAAAAGCATTTAGAGTGTACCTAAAGCATAAGAGGTCTAAAAATGATTTTTTTAATTTTTCCTTCTATTACTATAATTATTATTATACAAGTTGTCAAGCATATTTTTGTTCTTATTATGAGCTAATAACATAACCTTAAAAAATCAGTCAATGTCAATTTGTAAATAACTAATATTAATCTTTGGAAAGCATTTATATGACTTGTAGCAGAAAAGACACTAGCTATATCTGGGACATCTTGTTGTTGCCAGAAAGCAAGTATCCATGTAAGAGCATCAAGACGGAGTTCTAAATGACTGAAGAATCTGCTTAAATGTATCTATGCATTTTAGTCTTTGAAAGTAGGAAAGAGGAACAGTGTTAAATATTAGTAAACCTAGTAATATCTTAAACAAAAAAAGTAATGTGCCAAAACGGGCAGTTTCCTTTGGCTTTGGTTACCACCTCTCATATGTAGGCCACTTGTCTATGTACAAAGAAGCAGAAAGAGTACAAGTGTTCAAAAATGATAAAATAACCAAGTGCCTAGAAGAAAGATAACTCCATAGATAAGCCTCAATTCCCTAGGAGAGCCTAGATGATACTTCTAATTATAATAAAGCATTAAAAAAACAGATCAGATTATTACATCATGAATATAGCACAATGGGTCAGGTAATACTGTGAAAGCAAATATAAGAACCTCAGTTTAGGGAGAGACCTGTATTTCAGAAATTAAAATTCATAAGTAAGTCTCATATATCATAAACTGGTCATATAAAATGAAACTGTATTTAAATAATTATCTCAGACTGGTTACTTGTTATGGAATTAATTCATACGATTAATGTATTCACCAAGAAAATAATTATAAGGATACCTTCCTGTGCACAAAAGCCACTTGACTATGAAACAATCTATTAAAAATATGTTGTAGTTTGTCAGAAGAGGCTTCTTTGAAAAAGGGACATTATTATTTTTCAATTGTTTTCCCATTCACATTTTTTTTTCCTCTGCTTCAGTGTGGTGTTGGATAGTGAAAAAAATAGTCTAGACCCAATATTCTTCATCATCATTAAACATTTATTAAGTGCACTGTCAATTGGCCAAGCTGGTGAAATGTTTAACTGTTATGCTATAAATTTCAACCACTTGCCTCCATTTGCAAGCCTCCTAAAATCCTGCTGTGCTGGATGGTTTAGGCAAAGATACTTTCTATCAGATGAATCTGCACACCTTTGGTCATAGCTTTTTGTTCAAAAGTGAATTACAATGATTTCAAATGAAGCTTTAGATTTGTAGAAATCATTTCAGTATGAGATTGAAGCAATTAAATGAATGGAAAAATTAGAGAATGACCACCTTAAATTGTGATACAAATTAGGAGAATCAAAAAGTTTAAATCAAATAATTTTGATCTCAGTGAATAAAGTCTTTTTATATGCACATTCCTCTCATGGATCACTGCATTGTTGCAGCAAAGCGGCTTGCATAACTCAGTAAAGAAATGAGCCATGCCCTGTAGGCCACTCAAGACAGAGGGTCATAATGGAGAGTTCTGACAATACTCTGATATGCAGAGCACATCATGAGAAATGCCAGGCTGGATGAGTTACAAGTTGGAACCAAGACTGCTGGAAGAAATATCAACAACCTCAGATATGCAGCTGTTACCACTCTTACAGCAGAAAATGAAGAGGAACTAAAGAACCTCTTGATGAGTGTGAAGGAAGAGAGTGAAAAGGTTGGTTTAAAACTCAATACTAAAAAAAACAAGATCATGGCATTCGGTCCCATCATTTCAAGGCAAATAGAAGGGGAAAAGGAGGAAGAGTGACAGATTTCCTCTTCTTGAGCTCTAGAATCACTGCAAATGGTGACTGCAGCCATTAAATTAGAAGACAACTGCTTCTTGGCAGGAAAGCTACGACAAACCTAGACAGTGTGTTAAAAAACAAAGACATTGCTTTGCCAACAGTCCGTATAGTCAAGGATATGGTCTTTCCAGTAGTCATGTATGGTTGTGAGAGCTGGACCATAAAGAAGCAGAGCACCAAAGAACTGATACTTTTGAACTGTGGTGCTGGAGAAGACTCTTGAGAATCCCTTGGACAGCAAAGAGATCAAATCAGTCAACCCTAAAGGAAATCAACCTGGAATACTCATTGGAAGGACTGATGCTGAAGCTGAAGCTCCAGTACATTGGCTACCTGATGCAAAGAGCTGAATCATTGGAAAAGACTCTGCTGGGAACGATTTTGAAGGCAGAAGGAGAAGAGGATGACAGAGGATGAGATTGAGATCGTTAGATGGCATCACCAACACAATGGACGTGAGTTTGAGAAAACTCTGGGGTATGGTGAGGCACAGGGAAGCCTGGCATGCCACAGTCCATGAAATTGAGAAGAATTAGACACAATGTGGCAACTGAACAACAACAACAAGCACATCATGATGATGATGGTACAAGCAGATACTGGACTCCCAAATATTTGAAAACCAAAGGAAAAAGACTATCTTGCAGACAGCAGTCAATGAATGACCAGATAAAAAGGAAGGCAAGTTGTAAAGAGCAAGGTCTTGAATGTTGTAGTGAGGGTAGAAGAAAGGACACAGAGATATGTTTCTGAGGCAGAGGAGATACTTCCACTTGGTGAAGTGAAGTGAAAGTCATTCAGTCATGTCTGACTCTTTGCGACCCCATAGACTGTACAGTCCATGGAATTCTCTTGGCCAGAATACTGGAGTGCGTAGCCTTTCTCTTCTCCAATTGGTAGGTAGACTTTATAAAGAGGAGTGGCAGTGAAAATGCACAGAGAATGCTTACATACTCTGATATGAGGTTAAAGTTTCATTCCCAAATATCACTTGAATCTACTTTGTAATCATTGGCAAATTTAGACATTACACTCTGGCAGCTCCACATTTTAGATTCCATTCAAAGAATGCCCATTCATATCACTTGTGTATTTTCCCTTGTATCCATTATATAAGGCCTATATCAGATAACATTATATTCATGAATGTTTCTGAAAATTCTCAGCCATTAACTTTTGTTAGTATTTTAATTTACAGTTTTTGATGATAATTCTAAAATGTAATCTCACTGAGAGAACTTTTTATTGTATTGTCTCCAATACTTAAGATCACAAATGTATATTTTACATATATTTTGTTCACATTCAATGATTACATACATTTTGAATATTAAATGTTTATTAAAATTAAATTAATCATAACATTACTTTGTATATCAGTCTAGTAATCTAGAGTAATATTTTCAATAAATTCATAGTGAAAGTATTTAAAATATGTAAATTAATTATTAGAGAGCAAGTATAAAATTTTCTGGGAGAAAGTCATATTGCTGATAGCAGTAGTCTAAGATTCTTAGGACAATAAGTACGATTCTGCACGGCTACAAAGAAAAGCACTCAACTCAGATTTATGATCAGAAATAAATTACAATTAATAATAGCCAAGTGCTTTTTTTAAATGGCAACTATTTTTACTTTAAAATATTTTCATTAAAAGCAGTGACATCTTCTTATGGTTTAAAAACAATGCCTAATAATGTTAAGTTTGGCTGATGTGTAGAATATTTTATCTACCTATCTAGATGCTATATGCATAGATGATATTCATGAGGGTATATATGTGTGTAGGCCAAATAATGCCCCACTTTGAAGATGTCCATACCCTAATCCCTGGAACAAAGTAGTTACATGACAAAAGGGATTTTGCATTTAGAAAAATATTTGCAAATCAGCTGAACTTTAAACAGGTAGTCTTGGATTTTCCATGCCCCCTAAGTAGCCACAAGGGTCCTTAAAAGATGAATGATAGAGGCAGAAGGGTCAGTCTGAGAGATACTACGGAGAGGAGGCAGAGGCCAGATGAAGCTGAAAGAGAGATCAATGAGATATGAAGTATTCAAGGACCAGACATACCTTTGAAGTTCTGAGATGAAGACAGCTATCACACAGGGAATGAAGGCAGCTCCTCAAAACTCAGGACACACTGCCAATGACCAGTAAGGTAATTTCAGGACCTCAGTCCCACCTCAGTCCCATTTCAGCACTTAACTGAAATCTGATAATAATCTGCAGTAATCAGGAAGCATTTTCTTCCCCAGACCCTGCAGAAAGGAACACAGTCCTGTGGATCTCTTGATTTCAGTCTTGGGAGACTAAGCTGAGTTCCAGCATGAGTTCACTGGATTTCTGAAAACTGTTGAGGGTACTGTTTAAGTCACCAAAGTGAAAGTGAAGTCGCTCAGTCATGTCTGACTTTTGCAACTGCATGGACTATAGCCTACCAGGCTTCTTGATCCATGGGATTTTCCAGGGAAGAGTACCAGAGTGGGTTGCCATTTCCTTCTCTAGGGGATCTTCCTGACCCAGGGATCAAACCCAGGCCTCCTGTATTACAGGCAGACACTTTACCCTCTGAGTCTCAAGGAAAGATTAAGTCACCAAACCTGTGGTAATTTGTTATGGGAGAAATAAGAAAACATCTTCTAGATTTAGATCCAAATATCCCTATAGTGTTTATAAATACAGTTGTAACATTTTTAATCTCTGTTTTCTTATCTAGAATTTAAAACTTCAGAGGTCATAAGATTTTAGGACTGCCAGGATAGCATGTCTGATTACAAACTTTGGAAACAGTTCACATATCTTTCATAGGTGGACAATAGAGATCTAAAAATAATGAATATTACAAAGTCTTGAAAGGGATGTTGAACATTATATAAAAATGGAATTTATTGTATATATTATCTGAAAATAGCCATGTACTTGCTCTGCAAAAATGCCAAAAGGTAGACTGTTGACAAGTATTTTTGAACAAAATCTAAACATTCACTCATTTATTTCAAGACTATATTTTTCTCCTTTAATCTTATTTCTTCTCTATTTTTCCCCTCAGTATGTA
Source organism: Aepyceros melampus (assembly GCA_006408695.1). Classification (NCBI taxonomy): domain Eukaryota; kingdom Metazoa; phylum Chordata; class Mammalia; order Artiodactyla; family Bovidae; genus Aepyceros; species Aepyceros melampus. The sequence continues at coordinate 49,740 of SJXQ01008680.1, read as the reverse complement.
TCTTTTTCCTTATTCCTCATCCCATCTTGATTTTTAATTGCTGATTTTGTATTTTACCTGTTTAAAATTTCAGGTACACATGATTGGAGCTTTTTTTTTTTTTCCTGGAAGGTAACATAAAATATAAAAATGAATAATACATATAGCAGTCTGTTTAAAAAGAATTATTTTATTGCATGGTGAGATCAGAAAACGTTCAATAAATGCTGACTTCTGCTGTTTCAGCATATTTCGAGATCAAGTCCAGAAGAACCATACACTTCAGCCTAAACTGAGTATAAAAGGAAATAAAATTATTAAGGCATAGCTGTTGGAATAGCTACTCTTTCCAGCTTAAAAAGATAACAAATAGTAGCTAGTCAATAGGCTTTATAAAATGAATACACTGTCAAGAGAAATATGACTTGTCAGTGTGATATTCTTAGGTAACAGTTGTCAGTGAGTTTTCTTAACACTTGACATTCACCACAGTGGATATACTATTATTGTGAAATTATTATCTCTAATTAAATTAAAAATATAATTCTTAGAATATAGTACATATTGAAAAATATTTGTGAGATGAAGGAGAGAGCATTTTTATTAAATGCACTTAAGAAAAACAAAAGAAAAACACAAGTCTCAGGGGGAAAAATACTTCCCTGAATCATTCAAATCTGTAGCTATCAAAAAATGCTGTATTTTAAGCATGCAATAGTTCAGCATGCTAGAAGAAAACCAGACTATTGTAATATGTGTTTTATATTTCCTTGAATATAATGTCCTTGACACATGTTAAAGCAACCTGAAATAGTTTGAATGACTGATTTAAGATATTTTTCTACTGACAAGACTATATTGATTGCCACATTAAATGGATTGTGAAACATCAATATATTTGAGTTGCTACCAGAAGTCTTTGGAAGTTTACCACTTCCAACTCTCTCAATGACTTCAGATTTGTTTGTGACTCTGAAAAGTGCTCTCCTTTTCATTATTTAGTACTGAGAATGAATATTTAGCCAATATAAGCAATCAGGCTTGTATATTTAAATTCTGGGAGCAGATAGTCTTCAAGACTTTGCTTCTTTTTTATATATATATATATATTCTCAACTTCTACACTCACATCCTTTCCCTCTGGGATGTGTAAGGAGATAATAGATTTTATAGAATGAGATAACATGTAGAGATATCATAGAGACAAACGAGGTAATAAGTTAAAATAAAGTATGTGACCTAATGTTTAAAGTAAAAAAAAAAAAAGTGTCAGAAAGTCATGGTTGCTTAAAAGTATAAAAAGTCAGTAAAAATTTTATTAGGGAAAGTGAAGAGAACCTAGTTCAAGACATTAGAAGTGTGAGATCTTGTGGGGAGTCAAGTATGAATGTTTTTCTCAGAAACATGGATGAAGTACAAAGGTTGCTTGATAAGGTAGGAAGAGAGCTCCATACAGGTTTTTGTGAAACTTTCTGATGATTTTGTTGTAAAAAGAAACTGGAAACCATCTAAGCATTTGAAGGAATATAAATGGCCTACTTAGATTTATTGCACTCATTTCACATGCTAGCAAAGTAAAGCTCAAAATTCTCCAAGCCAGGCTTCAGCAGTTAGTAAACCAAGAACCTCTAGATGTTCAAGCTGAATTTAGAAAAGGCAGAAGAACCAGAGATCAAATTGCCAACATCTGCTGGATCATAGAAAAAGCAAGAGATTTGAAAAAATTATCTACTTCTGCTTTATTGACTATGCTAAAGCCTTTGACTCTGTGGATCACAACAAATTGTGGGAAATTCTTAAAGAGATGGGAATACCAGAGACCACCTTAGCTGCCTTCTGAGAAACCTGTCTGAAGGTCAAGAAGCAACAGTTAGAACCAGACATGGACACAAGGACTATCTCCAAATTTGGAAAGGAGTACATTAAGGCTGTATAATGTGACTCTGCTTATTTAACTCATATGCAGAGTACATCATGTGAACTGCCAGGCTTGATGAAGCACAAGCTGAAATCAGGACTGCTGGGAGAATATCAATAACCTCAGATATGCAGATGGCACCACCCTTATGGCAGAAAGCAAAGAAAAACTAAAGAACCTCTTGATGAAGGTGAAAAAAGAGAGTGGAAAAAGCTGGCTTAAAGCTCAGCATTCAAAAAATGAAGATCATGGCATCTGGTTCAATCATTTCATGGTAAATAGATGGAGAAACAATGGAAATAGTGACAGACTTTATTTTCTTGGGCTCTAAAATCACTGCAGATGATAACTTCAGCCTTGAAATTAAAAGACATTTGCTTCTTGGAAAAAATGTTATGATGAACCTAGATAGTATATTAAAAAGCAGAGATATCACTTTTCCAATAAAAGTCCATCTAGTCAAAGCTGTGATTTTTCCAGTAGTCATGTATGGATGTTGAGAGTTGGACCATAAAGAAGACTGAGTGCCAAAGAATTGATACTTTTGGGCTGTGATATTGGAGAAGACTCTTGAGAGTCCCTTGGACTGCAAGGAGATCAAACCAGTCAATCTTAAAGGAAATCAATTCTGAATATTCATTAGAAGGACTGATGCTGTGACTGAAGCTCCAATGCTTTGGCTACCTGATGTGAAGAGCCAACTCATTGGAAAAGACCCTGATGCTGGGAAAGATTGAAGGCAGGAGAAGAAAGGGACATCATAGAATGAGATGGTTGGATGACATCATCAACTCAATGGACATGGGTTTGAGCAAGCTCCAGGAGATGATGAAGGACAGGGAAGCCTTGCGTGCTGCAGTCTATGGGGTGACAAAGAGTTGGACATGACTGAGCAACTGAACAACAACAACGTAGGTTTATAATGATGAGATACTGCTTCTATGGGCAAACCTCTGCCCTGGAGAGAAGGAACTTCTTTTTTCTCATTACCAATCATTACCTAGATTCAGATTTCAATATATGAAATAGGTCTCATTTACTCTTTTCTTTCTCTCTTCCTTGTGGATAGTCTGGTGAAAGCCAAGAAATTGTCATATATAACAAACTACCACCAAATCAGCATCTTAAAATACACATATGTGTTTTTCATTTGGGTTTCCCAAGTAGTGCTAGTGGTAAAGAATTCACCTGCCAATGCAGGAGACGTAAGAGACACGAGTTCCATCCCTAGGTTGGGAAGATCCAGTGGACCAGCAACCCACTCCAGTACTCTTGCCTGTATAATCCCCGTGTACAGAGGAGCCTGGCAGGCTACAGTCTATAGGGTCACAAAGAGTTGGACATGACTAAAGCAACTTAGCACACATGACAAACATTTTTCATTTAGTTTTTATTTTTTGGGTGAGCTGGGTTCTCATTCCAGCTTGTGGTCTTTTCTCTAGTTGTTGAGCATGGGCTTAGTTGTTCCAAGGTATATGGGATCATAGTTCCCCAACCAGGGATTGAACCCACATCCCTTGCATTGGAATGCAGGTGAAGTGCCATGAAAGTCTCCGAACATGTATTATTATAGTTTCTTTGGGTCAACATTTGGGCATGGCACAGCTATTCTCTGCTGAGGTTTTCACATAATTGCAAAGCAGGTGACATCAGGTCTGGCATCTCATCTGTAGGGTTGACAAGGAAAACTTTTGCTTTGCCACACCTATGACTGTTGTGTCTGTATCTTAGTTTCCCAGTCATGTCTGACTCTTTCCAACTTCATGGACCATAGTTTACCAGAGTCTGTCCATGAACTTCTCCAGTCAAGAATACCAGAGTTGGTTGCCATTCCCTTTTTCAGGGGATCTTCCTTATCCATGGATGGAACCCTCATCTGCTGCAATGGAAGGCAGATTCTTTACTGTTTGAGCCACCAGGGAAGCCTGCCTTCAGTTCTTTGTGACTTTAAGATTAATGACAGCTTTTTTATTTCCAACAAAGGAAGAGAGAGGAAAACTAGAAATAATCTGCTAGCAAGACAGAATCTTACTTAAGGTAGCCCTTTGCCATAGTGTTGGTTAATCATGGTCCTGCCTAAGCTTGAAGTCAGATCAGGTAGCATAGGGAGGTGATAATTATATGAACTCATTAACAGTAAGAGGTAGAGATCATGGGCCATTTTATTTTATTTTAAATTTTTATTCTACTTTACATTACTGTATTGGTTTTGCCATACCCTGACATGAATCCATCTCAGGTGTACATGAGTTCCCAATCTTGAACCCCCCCACCCACCTCCCACCCCATATCAACTCTCTGGATCATCCCCGTGCACCAGTCCAAAGCATCCTGTATCCTGTATCAAACATAGACTGGTGATTCGTTTCTTACATGATAGTATACATGTTTCAGTGCCATTCTCCCAAATCATCCCACCTTCTCCCTCTCCCTCAGAGTCCAAAAGTCCGTTCTATACATCTGTGTCTCTTGCTGTCTCGCATACAGGATTATCATTACCATCTTTCTAAATTCCATATATATATATATATATATATATATATTTGTGTGTGTGTGTATATATATATATATACATACATATGTTAGTATACTGTTACTGTATTGGTGTTTTTCTTTCTGGCTTACATCACTCTGTATAATTGGCTCCAGTTTCATCCACCTCATTAGAACTGATTCAAATGTATTCTTTTTAATGGCTGAATAATACTCCATTGTGTATATGTACCACAGCTTTCTTATCCATTCATCTGCTGATGGACATCTAGGTTATTTCCATGTGCTGGCTATTATAAACAGTGCTGCAATGAACATTGGGGTAAATGTGTCTCTTTCAATTCTGGTTTCCTCGGTGTGTAAGCCCAACAGTGGGAGTGCTGGGTCCTATGGCAGTTCTATTTGCAATTTTTTAAGGAATCTACACACTGTTCTCCATAGTGGCTGCATTAGTTTGCATTCCCACCAACAGTGTAAGAGGGTTCCCTTTTCTCCACACCCTCTCCAGCATTTATTGCTTGTACACTTTTGGATCACAGCCATTCTGACTGGTGTGAAATGGTACCTCATTGTGGTCTTGATTTGCATTTCTCTGATAATAAGGGATGTTGAGCATCTTTTCATGTGTTTGTTAGCCATCCATATGTCTTCTTTGGAGAAATGTCTATTTAGTTCTTTGGCCCTTATTTGATTGGGTCGTTTGTTTTTCTGGAATTGAGCTGCATAAGTTGCTTGTATATTTTTGAGATTAGTTGTTTGTCAGTTGTTTCATTTGCTATTATTTTCTCCCATTCAGAAGACTGTCTTTTCACCTTGCTTATAGTTTCCTTTGTTGTGCAGAAGCTTTTAATTTTAATTAGATCCCATTTGTTTTAAAGTCTATCTGCCACACTCCTATTTCTGCTTTGCTTGTTTAATACATTTATTTATTTATTTAATTGCTATGCTGGCTCTTAGTCATTGTGTGGGATTTTCTCTAGTTGCAGTGCATGGGTTTTTCACTGTGATGGCTTCTCTCATTGTGGAGCACAGGCTCTAGAGCACATGGGCTCAATAGTCGGAGTGCTCAGGTTTAGTTGTTCTGCGGCATGTGGGATCTTCCCAGACGAGGGGTCAAATCTGTGTCTCCGGTGTTGGTAGGTGGATCCTTTACCACTGGGCCATCGGGGAAGCCCTGTCTCTGTCTTTGGATGCTCTTTCCTCCCACCAGGAAACATTTGTAACTGGATTTACTGCTCTGGCTCTGTACTAGATGTACAAATACATTTCACTCTCACCTGTTGTTTTCTGTTTTCACTCTCCTGATGTTTATAGTATGAAATAATTTCATGATTCACAGTGATAAGACCAGAGACTTAAGAGTTTAGGGTGTGGGGCGGGAGAGGGGAGGTGGGGGTCGGGATTGGGAGTTCATGTATACTCGTGGCTGATTCAAGTCAATGTATAGCAAAATGAATACAGTATTGTAAAGCAAAACAAACTAAAAAAATTAAAATTAATTAAAAAAAAAGAGTTTAATATTTGGATAAGCAGAGGTTGAAACTGAAACAAACTCTTGTACAGAATAACTGCATGAAGATGTTGGATCAACTTCTTTTTTATAAATCACATATTTAATCCTTTTATTGATAAAATAAAAAAACAAAACCAAGAATGACTTTACTTAAAGCAGAAACAAAGTGATTGCATTCTGTTTTGTTTTGTTATGAAAATATTCATACTGACAGAACTGTCTGGGTCATAGTCAATGTAAGGAAACAACCTACAAAAGTTTGAACACACACATGCATAAATAATAATGAAATGAATGGATGAATCATTCTGGTTAATGTACCTTCAAGCGGGAGAACATGATATCAATGCCCATACTGTTCAAAAGAGTGATCATTTCAGGTTCACAGGCTAAAGGTCATGTCATTTGAAGTGCAACACCCTTGAAAGATAATCAATGTCTTCTGTGGACATGTGTTACACTAGGAAATTACTGAATGTATTTTTTTTTCCAGAAACAAATGCACATGTTATCTCTCTTTTGTTCTTTCTCAACAACAATTTAAATAAATAAAAATTATTTATTAGTATAAACTTGGAAATATCTTACTAAATTGAAAATAGTCCACAAGAATACTCCTATCAAGACTCATTAATTTGCCAAACCTTTCTCATACTTCTACTTTTCTCTAGTGTTATAAATTACTTTGGGCACCATTTGAGAAATATAGTTCCTAGAGCCACTCAAATTGCATTAATTTGTAGAAAAGATAATACTAAATTAATAAATGTACTACAAAGTGAAACTAAGTATTTATAAACTAGAAAAAATGTCATGGTTAAGTACAGTGATTAAGCCATTGATTTTTCCTCTCATAATTTGAAACCCTTACAAACACTTTTTCAAGTTAACCCAGTGTTTTTTTCTTTCTTGGAACTTGTTTCTCATCAATGATCACATGAAGGAATATGTATAAAAGGAATTTTACTGTCACCTTTTTTTTATATTATTGTAGAAAATAAACATTGTAAGACGATTGTTAGTAAAATGATTTACAGTACTTTTTTTGCTGAAGTTGTTCCCAAGGCCATGATTGGCAGATATCATTGCCTTCCTAAACCAGGGATTCTAGACCCCCAGTTAGTAATTTTCTTGGTCTAAGTAGCTTTCTTGTTGGATACTATGAGAGGCTGGAATGACTAAGCCTCTCTTCAACAAAGGATCAATGTCTATTGGTTTCAGGTTGAATTCTTCAGAAAAGAAGTTAGAGTTTGGGGTCTGGGATTTATATTAAGGATCAATACTTGTGAAAGAAAGAAGAAGGATTAGGCAGATGGAGAACACTATAAAAGCCTGATAAAGTCTTGGCCAATCTAGCAATGCATTCTGGGGTAAACGTTGCCTGTTGAAGTTATCATTTGTTAGGAAAAATTGGCCCAGTATCTGTACCTGTCTTCATTCAGCCATCAGACCATCAGAGGAAGGCTTCTCCTGGATTAGTCGAACCTAGGGAAAAGTGACTACATATTTGAGCTAGCACTGAAGAAACTGATAGCTAAAAGCTGTCTGTGGACTACATTTTCTAAAACTAGGAAGAACACCCTTGCTTAAAGAGATAAGTAGGTGAAAGAGCAACAGACCTACCATATACTAATTCCCATATTTTTAGCAGGCCATGTAAGAGCGTTTACAATTAGAGCTGGCCAAGAGAAACTCCACTGGGTCACCTATATTTAATACATATTCTTGGGGACTCTCAGGAAGTCTAGTGGTTAGGGCTTCAGGAGGTCTAGTGGTTAGGGCTTCACTGAGCTTCCACTGCCAAGGGCACAGGACTGACCCCTAGTCAGCGAACTAAGATGCCACAAGCTGCACAGTGCAGCCTAAATAAATAAACATTTAAAACATATTCTCTTCTGCCTCCATTGTGCAGTGGTAGCCCTATATCTTCACGATGCTCAGGATTAATAGCCTATGTCAGTATAGTAATTCACTGACAGTTTCCTGAATGTGGAGTCCAAGATGTGAAGGCAATAGAAGAAGAGTATTATTGAGAAACATGTGAAAAGTAGAATTGGAATGGTGATATAAGGAAAATGCAAATGAATCCAGTATCCCAAACTCCCAAAAGTTCTACAGTGAAGTTTTTTTTGTCTTTTTGGGAAACACATTGTAATGACATCACTAAAATGTCTAGATTTAGAACTAGAACCAGATCTTATCATTTCTTGACTGTTGTTGTTGTTCAGTCACTTAGTGTGTCCGACTCCTTCTGACCCTATGGACTGCAGCATGCTAGGCCTTCTGTCCTTCACCATCTCCCAAAGGTTGCCCAAACTTGTTTCCATTGAGTCGATGATGCCATCCAACCATCTCATCCTCTGTCATCCCCTTCTACTCCTACCTTCAATATTTCCCAGCATCAGGGTCTTTACTAATGAGTCAGTTCTTCACATCAGGTGGCCAAAGTATTGGAGCTTCAGCCTCAGCATGAGTCTCCCCAATGAATATCCAAGACTGATTTCCTTTAGGATTGACTGGTTGGATCTCCTTGCACTCTAAGGGACTCTCAAGAGTCTTCTCCAGCACCACAGTTCAAAAGCATCAATGCTTTGACATTCAGCCTTCTTTAAGTTTCAACACTTCATCCATGCATGACTACTGGAAAAACCTTAGCTCTGACTAGATGGACCTTTGTCAGCAAAGTAATGTCTCTGCTCTTTAATATGTTCTCTAGGTTTGTCAACTATTTTTTGAATAGTTGATCACAAAGTCAAATTCAGAAAAATTGTACCAACAACTTGACTGACAGATTAATAGATATGATATACAGATATCTATAATAGATATCTGGAGAAAGCAAAGGCACCCCACTCCAGTATCTACAATCAATAAAATCATAGGAAATATATGTAGAAATGAATACTAACTCTATTAATACCAAAAAAAGAAAACATAACTATTTTGAACTTAACATTGAGATATATTTAACTGTTGCTCTTACCTATGTAGTGGAAGGAATACTTTTTCCCTCTGCTCTAGCTCTCAGAGGTTCTCCAGATAGGACTCTGCATATTAGATTGACAAAACACAAATCAACAAAATAAAAAGAAGCAGTTTATTAATTCATGCAGTGATCATCAGTGGAGAAACCTCAATGATGAGTAACTGAATTGGATGGTTTAAAATGGGCTTGTGCTTATGTGCATGCTGCATTGTCTCATGGGTAGGAGAATATTAAGTCAATTTTGGAGGCCTCTGGGCTCATTCAGGTTAATTTTTAAAAAGCTTATCCTGTCTTGGTGTGATGTAGCAGAAAGGTTCAAAGACTTAGGACAATATAAGCACTATTACATTTTTAACTTATAAAATATATAGCATCACACATGTATTCAAAGGAGAGGGAAATGGCAGACCACTACAGTATTCTTGCCTGGAGAATTCCATGGGGGAGGAGTCTGAGGGGGCTACAGTACATGAGGTTGCAAAGATTCGGACATAACTGAGCAACTAACACCCAAACATGTATTAAAAAAAAAAAAAAAAGGCTAGAGAAAAACCTTCTCAAGAAGAAATACACTGGAGAATCATATAGTTGAGGATTGTACCAGTATTTCTAGAAAATCAATGTAATAGATCTTTTCCACATGGTATTAATAAAAGGAGAGATGCTGTCACTGGATTAGGCTCTTATGGAGGCAGAAGATAATTTAATGAGAAGAACAAGAAGGGAAAGTTAATGTAATAGGTATCAGGTCAGAATGATATTTAAAAAGCTCTGATCTACTGGCTTATTGATCATCTATACTTTAGGAATGAATCAGATGTGTAATTTTACCTGTACAACAAAAATAAATCGTGATATGAATAGGAAACTTAGAGTAAATGTTCCCGAGGACTCTCGAGCAATATTCTTCCTTATTTTTTTAAATATAAATTTATTTATTTTAAGTGGAGGTTAATTACTTTATAATATTGTATTGCTTTTGCCATACATCAACATGAATCTGCCACAGGTATACACATGTTCCCCATCCTGAACCCTCCTCCCTTCTCCCTCCCCATACCATCCCTCTGGGTCATCCCAGTGCACCAGCCCCAAGCATGCAATATCATGCATTGAACTTGGACTGGTAATTTGTTTCATATATGGTATTATACATGTTTCCATGCCATTCTCCCAAATCATCCCACCCTCTCCCTCTCCCACACTGTTGGTGGGGATGCAAACTACTACAGCCACTATGGAGAACAGTGTGGAGATTCCTTAAAAAACTGGAAATAGAACTGTCTTATGACCCGCGATCCCACTGCTGGGCATACACACTGAGGAAACCAGAATTGAAAGAGACACGTGTACCCCAATATTCATTGCAGCACTGTCTATAATAGCCAGGACATGGAAGCAACCTAGATGTCCTTCAGCAGATGAATGGATAAGAAAGCTGTGGTACATATACACAATGGAGTATTACTCAGCCATTAAAAAGAATACATTTGAATCAGTTCTAATGAGGTGGATGAAACTGGAGCCGATTATACAGAGTGAAGTAAGCCAGAAAGAAAAACACCAATACAGTATACTAACATGTATATATGGAATTTAGAGTTTGTAACGATAACCCTATATGCGAGACAGCAAAAGAGTCACAGATGTCTAGGATATTCTTCCTTTTATGTCAAATAAATCTTGACTTGAAACTGTACCCTGTTAGAAGAAACCAAAACCCAATAATTTTTTATGGAATCAGGGGTCTGACACAATGATAGATCTTTGAAAACAAGCCCAGAGTATGAGAATGTGGTGTGGCATATAAGAGAAGGCTCCCTAGGAGATGGCTTTTAAAGTCAAATGGACAATGACAACCTGTGGATATAGGTCACCTCTTCATCCCCGAGGATAACAGTCATCTAAGGCTGCCATAACAAAGCACCAAAGACTTGGAGAATTAACCAACTGAAATTTATTTTCTCTCATTTCTGGAGGCTGGAAGTCCAAGATCAAGATGTCATCTGGGATCATTTCTTCTTCAGGCTGTTCCTTGGCTTGGAAATATCTGTTTTCTTTGCATTCTTGTGGTTTCCACTCTGTGTTTATCTATATCCAAATCTTGTTTTCTAAAAAACAAACAAACAAAAAAAAAAACCACTGATCACATTAGATTATGGCCTACCTCTATGACCTTCTTTACCTTAATTATTTCTATGTAGGTAAGGTTGTCTGATACTCCCATCTCTTTAAGCATTTTCCAGTTTTTTGTGATCCACACAGTCAAAGATTATAGTGTATTCAATGAAGCAGAAGTAGATGTTTTTCTGGAACCCCTTGCTTTTTCTATGATCCAATGAATGTTGGCAATTTGATCTATGGTTCCTCTGAATCTTTGAAACCCAATTTATATATCTGGAAGTTCTCAGTTCATGTACTGCTGAAGACTAGGCATACAATAGTCTATAGGGTTACAAAGAGTTGGACATGACTTAGAGACTGAACAGCAACCTCCTTGTAGGTCCTGTCTCCAAATAAAGTCACATTCTGAGGCTACTGTAGGCTAGGACTTCAACATATAAGTTTTCGGGAGTCACTAATTATCTCATAACATGCAGCCATGAATTTATAGACAAGGTAGACATGGTAACAAGAGTATAAGTTAGGCAATATTTTAAGACCATAGTCTCCTTTCACCAAATCTTTGTCATGGGTGCCACCACTGACAGTTGCCTTTCCTCATAGCAACTCTTTCCATAGCAACTGTGTTAAGAGTTATTCAATAGCTTACTCAGTACTTAGTTTCTCTGCTTACTGTGAGCATAAACTTAGGAGCTGGGTTTTAAGTCCTATATCCTAAGAACCAGTGGAGGATATGCTGTTTGCCCTGGAGCCAGAATGAATGAGTACAGGAACTACAGAGAAGAACTGGAGGTGATATATATCACTATTTCAACCCAAAACTATTTATAAAGTGTTTATTTTATTCTCTGACCTCAAAGATTGGACTCAGTTGGTTTAAGAGACTTTGTGGATTTAATAAGTGTGACCTCAAATATGAGATTTCCTAATTTAAGAAGTTTTACTGGTAACCAAGGGAGTAATCACTCCACCAGGGAGTATAAGAAATATTTCTATTAAATGAGAAGTTAAGGTTCTCATGTGTCCTTTTAGTTCCTAATGATAACAAGATTTAATAACAAATAAAATAATAATTATTCTCTATAGTATAAAAGAAGGAATCTAAAGACCTAGCTATCTAGAAATGTAGTTTCAATTTTAAATAATGTGTGATCAGATCATCTTCCCTAACCCAGACAGACATGTTTCAAAGGGAGAGATATTAATAGTAAAAAAAGTCTGGTTTATTTAATTATTAATGCAAATTACATTATATGACAAACACTTTCCATAATTCTAAAGAGCTAAATCTCCACTTTTGAAGTTAGTCAAAAACATACAAAAAAGAACCTTTTTCTTAAAATTTTCATAAACATTTTTGAGTATAACTTCTTTAAAAGGATGCCAATAAAATGAAATAGTAACAAAATGAAATTAATAGTCACTTGATAATTCTAAGAGGTTTTTTCTGTATACTTCCCAGAAAGTGTGAATGTGAATGTGAGTGACTTAAATGATTGGATTTTCAAATATTTTGTGATTTATTTGGTTTTCAAAATTAAATTCAAGACAGTTAAAGCAATGCTTAAATGTATTTTTTGTTGTTTTTGTTTAGTCGCTAAGTTGTATACAAATCTTTGTGACCCCATGGATTGCAGTCACGCAGACCCTCTTCCCTGTCCTTTAGTATATCCCTGGAGTTTGCTCAAACTCAAACTCATATTCACTGCATCCATGATGCCATCCAACCATCTCATCCTCTGTCACCCCATGCTCCTTCAACACTCAATCTTTCCCAGGATAAGAGTCTTTTCCAATGAGTCAGCTCTTCGCATTAGGTGCCCAAAGTATTAGAGCTTCAGCTTCAGCATCAGTCCCTCCAATGAATATTCAGGGTTGATTTCCTTTAGGGTTGACTGGTTTGAGCTCTTGCTGTCTAAAGACCTCTCAAGAGTCTTCTCCAACATCAAAGTTTAGAAAGCATTGTTTCTGTGCTGTTCAGCCTGCTTTATGATTAAACTCTCATATCTGTACATGACTATTGGAAAAACAATAGCATTGACTATATGGGACTTTGTTGGCAAAGTGATGCCTCTGCTTTCTAATATGTTGTCTAGGTTTGTCTTAGCTTTCCTCCCAAGGAGCAAGAATCTTTTAACTTTGTGGCTGCAGTCACCATCCACAGTGATTTTGGAGCCCAAGAATATAACATCTGCTGCCATTTCTACTTTCTCCCCATGTGTCTGCGATGAAGTCAGGGACTTGTTGTCACGATCTAAGTTTTTTGAATGCTGAGTTTTAAGCCAGCTTTTTCACTCCCTTCCATCACTGTCATCAAGAGGCTCTTTAGTTCCTCTTCACTTTTTCTACCAGATCAGTGCTCTCATCTGCATACCTGAAGTTACTGATATAAATGTTAAGTGAAGTCGCTCAGTTGTGTCCAACTCTTTGTGACCCCATGGACTGTAGCCCACCGGGCTCTTCTGTCCGTGGGATTTTCCAGGCAAGAGTACTGGAGTGGGTTGCCCTTTCCTTCTCCAGGGGATCTTTTCAACCCAGGGATTTAACCTGGATCTCCTGCATTACAGGCAGATGCTTTATCCTCCTCATACATCACTCAGTAACCTTAAAGCTCAACATTCAGAAAACAGATCATGACATCCAGTCCCATCACTTCATGGCAAATAGATGGGGAAACAGTGGAAACAGTGGCTGACTTTATTTTTCTGGGCTCCAAAATCACTGCAGATGGTGATTGCAGCCATGAAATTAAAAGAAGCTTACTCCTTGGAAGGAAAGTTATTACCAACCTAGACAGCATATTAAAAAGCAGAGATGTCACTTTGCCAAAAAAGGTCCATCTAGTCAAGGCTATGGTTTTTCCAGTGGTCATGTATGGATGTGAGAGTTGGACTATAAAGAAAGCTGAGCACCGAAGAATTGATGCTTTTGAACTGTGATGTTGGAGAAGACTCTTGAGAGTCCTTTAGACTGCAGGGAGATTCAACCAGTTCATCCTAAAGGAGATCAGTCCTGGGTGTTCTTCAGAAAGAATGATATTAAAGCTGAAACTCCAATACTTTGGCCACCTGATGTGAAGAGGTGACTCATTTGAAAAGACTTGGATGCTGGGAAAGATTGAGGGCAGGAGGAGAAGGGGATGACAGAGGATGAGATGGTTGGATGGCATCACTTACTCAATAGGCATGGGTTTGGGTGGACTCCAGGAGTTTATGATGGACAGAGAGGCCTGGTGTGCTGTGGCTCGTGGGATCATAAGAGTTGGACATTACTGAGCAACTGAACTGAACTGAACTGAACCTTGATTCCAGTTTGTGGTTCATCCAGTCTGGCATTTAGCATGATGTACTCTGCAGAAAGGTGTTACTGTGGTAACTTAGACACTGAAGTCTCCACCCGCAATGCAGAAGACCAGGGTTTGTTCCCTTGGTTGGTAAGATCCCTGGAGAGGGAAATGGCTACTCACTCCAGTATTCTTGCCTTGGGAGCCTTTCAAAAATGATTTTCATTTTATTCACACATCTATGGCTGAATTCAATAGACTCTAAAGGATATATTTTTCAAGTACTAGCTTTCATTTTTATAGGTCAATATTTATAATAAAATACTACTTATTATGCAATGGAATAAAATAAAGTCATTTGCAGCAACATGGATAAACCTAGAGATTATCAAAGTAAGTGACATCAGCCAGACAAAGACACATATTGTGATATCACTTATATGTGGAATCTAAAAATATCATACAAATGAATTTATTTACAAAAGAGAAGTAGACTCATGGTCTACTCTCTCACATGGTGGTGAGGGATAAATTAGGGGTTTGGGATTGAAATATGCACTGTTATATTTAAAACAGATAACCAACAAGGACCTATTAATAGCACAGGTAAGTACACTCAGTATCTTATCATATCTATAATGGAAGAGAATGTAAAAATGCAGATAATTAACCACCAGTAGTACATCCTCTCCACAATCATTATGAAAACAAAAACACAATTTTTGAGGAAGGGACAAGTACATTTTTAGTGCTAATAATTCAAGGGAGTAGTATGGGAATTAGCACCCATAAATGAGAGATTATTTTGACACTTTTATGTTAGTTAAAAAAGAGAACAAAATTTTACTTCTAACTACATATTCCATTTTCTCTGATAGGAGTTAACTAAAAAAGAACTTACTCTGTCTCATTTAAATATCTGTGATGCTATAATTCCCCATTAAGATTGGTGCAATTGTCTCCAGCATAGCTGGTTAATTACATTGTCTATATTTTAAAATTTTTAAAAAATCTAGATAATCTAATGGGAAAGGCAAAGTCCAATCAAGCTATCTAAATTCCCATACATCAATATTTTAACAGAACCATAACAAAAAATGGACTTCCTTGTTTCTACTTATTTTTTCTTCTGTAAAGAAAAACTATAAATGAATGGAAAGACTAAACATGAAACTCTGTCATTGCCATCCATGTTTTTCTCCAATTGAAAGCATTAAGAGTAATATTTAAATTATTAAGGTGAAGATAACATTGTTCATGATCTTCCAGATCATATATATTTTTCAATATTTAATTTTAATTATATACATTTAAAGCATTTACAGGAAGCTAGGAAATTTTCATAGTTCCTAGACAATATTCACTATAGGTTTCAGAAGTATAGATGCTCAAATATATCAGTATTTATTGAGGGGATAGTGATCATTTTATTCTCATTATAATCTAGAATGTCTAAAAATACTATACAATTTCTGACTAACCTAAATGTATTGACAAGCTTCCAGGTTTAAAATTGACTATCATCTGTGACTACTTCTGTACTCAACATAAAATGAACGACCAGGTAAACTAGGATTTTAATCTTCATATATAGACAAATATTCCACTCCTAGAGAATTTTAGTTAACATATTGTAGATTTAGTATGTATTAAGGCAGAGAGGCAGAACATGTTTTCTTAATTGACTTTCCCCTAAGTTTATTTCAATCACAATGTTTAAATTTCAATTACATTGTTTTATTTCCATATATGAATGTTCAATCTATGTAGATGAATATGAATGTGTAACATTATTATAAATAGCTTGAGAAAATATATTTCAAAACATCTGATGTGCAACCAATTTGAATAATGTATGACTTCTGAATGATATTTCCCAGAAGAACTTTGAGGGAATGCTGTTATAATAAATATGCTAAAATTATTTAAAATAATTATCAAACAGAAATATTTTAATTGTTACTTTACTTATTTACAAAAATTAAGTATCTTAAACAATGAAATCAGCCATCTCATCTACTATAATCATATATCTTACTATGTTGTTCTCATAAATAGATTCAAACTGAAAGCAAATCACATTTAAAACCTACACAATATATGAATTATTTTACATCAAAGGTAAGTACTGGGAAATTATTTGGAATGTGGTTTTGAGGTTTTTATTAGATGAAAATTATTTTCTTGCTTTCAATGTATCTTATAAAGTACACAGCTATATATTTGTTTCTTTAATTTTTAATAAAGTCTGAATTCTACTATGATAGACTGATAAAGAAACTGTGGAAATGACTCACTACTTGTTCAGCAACTCTTAGTTTTTCCAAAATCAATTTTCCTTTCCCTGGAGGTACACACTTTTACATTTTCTAAATCTTTAACATGCAATAATCTTCCATTTTTAACCCGTTGCCAATTTCAGTCCCATAAAACCTATAGGAACATGTGGTTAGTGCACAGATTAATAACATTGCTCAACTCTTTTTCATTTCATCCAGTGTTCAGTCTCGAGTCCAAAAACAGAAACAGTCTTTCCTTGATTTACTCACAAATTGCCTATTAAGGAGCTAACATTACACTCTTACTGTTTCATGATATTCCAGGGTCCTAAGGAGCTATCAACTATGGTATTTTATTATCATAGTTGCTTTCCATTTTAGATCTGCTGTGGAAGAGCTTTCAGTGCATATTTAATAAGCTCCTTAAATATGATTGGATTTATGTCCTCCCCATCTGCTGCTCTTTTTTTCATCCCTTCTTGTTTAGTTCTTGACCATTTAGTATTCAGAAGATAAAAGTTTTCTATTTTAAAACTGCCAAAATATTGCTTGCAACCACCTACAAATCTTGTCATTAAAATATCAAAAAACTTTTCACCTTGCTTATAGTTTCCTTTGTTGTGCAGAAGCTTTTAAGTTTAATTAGGGCCAAAGAACTAAGTAGACAGTTCTCCAAAGAAGACACATGGATGGCTAATAAACACATGAAAAGATGCTCAACATCACTTATTATCAGAGAAATGCAAATCAAGACCGCAATGACGTACCATTTCACGCCAGTCAGAATGGCTGTGATCCAAAAGTCTGCAAGCAATAATATTGGAGAGGGTGTGGAGAAAAGGGAACCCTCTTACACTGTTGGTGAGAATGCAAACTAGTACAGCCACTATGGAGAACAGTCTGGAGATTCCTTTAAAAATTGCAAATAGAACTGCCTTATGATCCAGTGATCCCACTGCTGGGCATACACACCGAGGAAACCAGAATTGAAAGAGACACGTGTACCCCAATGTTCATTGCAGCACTGTTTATAATAGCCAGGACATGGAAACAACCTAGATGTCCTTCAGCAGATGAATGGATAAGAAAGCTGTGGTACATATACACAATGGAGTATTACTCAGCCATTAAAAAGAATACATTTGAATCAGTTTTAATGAGATGAATGAAACTGGAGCCGATTATACAGAGTGAAGTAAGCCAGAAAGAAAAACACCAATACAGTATA